>ML103869.1:28537-249753 GCA_003697995.1 Taxidea taxus jeffersonii
ACACACACACACACACACACACACACACACAATGCTCTAGTCTGCCATTCCCTGGTTTAAAAATACTTGACTTATCATCAATTGCACTTATTCCCTAGTTTTAATAATCATCAATATTTGCCAATCTTGTTTTTTTTATCTGTCTCCCCAATTATTTAAAGGCAGTACTTCTCAATACTTAACGTACATATAAATCTCTTGGAGATCATGGTAAAAATGTAGACATACATACATATATGACACACATAATCAGTGTGTCAAGTGCTTGAGGACATCAAATTACATAATTGGCTAAGGTCACACAGGAACAACAAAGGGAGAAAAGTTACAATTTGATTAACATTCAAGACAGAGAAAAATGGCATCTTGTGTAACAAAAGCATCATCAGTTTCTGAGCTTTTATGAACCCAGATTATCCCTCCATTACTGTTTCTGGTGGATTGAGACTCAGGCACCATGCTTTCAGAGGAAATAAAGGATTGTTTCCACTATGCCCAGAATACACACAAGGCAAAAAGACCTGGGCACAATTTTGTAAATAGAAGAGTTTTACGGATAACTGGTAGCAAATAAGCTTGGAGCACAGACAACATGTTTTGTATTCCTCAGGGTAGTAATACATAGCCAGTAACAGTACATCTTTACCTGGGTTCACAAATCACAGATACATCGTTACTGAGAACCTGCACAGCAAACTAAACAGAAACTGAAATATAAACAACTAAGAAAGAGAAAAGTAATTTCAATACACAGAATAAAAATAAAATACATATACTTTTTTTTTTTTAATAATACAACTGACCTTTGGGAAGAAGTATTGATCTTTATTTTTTTTTTAACCGTAACAGTAATGAACAGGTGCAAATGCCAGTGGAATGAGTTTTGTTTGTTATATGTATCCAGAGAAAAAAAATTTCTATTTAGGATTTAGACAGAAATCTCACAGGAAGAAGCAGGAAACAGGAAAGTTTGTAAGGGGAAAAAAACGCTTTCATCATAAATGATTATGTCCCACTTCTTGAAGTAAACTCTGAGACTGTCATAACATGGCCTATAGTTAAGGACAGATGCTTTTTTTTTTTTTTTAAGAATGATTATGAAGTGATTGAGACATAAAGCTATAAACAGTCAACATGGTAAAAAAAAAAAAAGAATTGAAGAAAAGGAAAAAAAATAAATGGATTCCTAAGGGGGAAAAAAAACCCTTAAAAATATTTTTTCAAAGATCTGCTGAATGATGTGACATCCTGCATGCATGCGGAAACTTAGTGGATAGTAAAGCAAGCCCGTTACCGCCTGGGTGTCTGCTGTTTGCCATTATTAGGCTCTTCCCTTTTCTGTATTTTGAAATCTTTGTAGCTTTTTCATAACTTTTTAAAAAATATTTATTGAGGGGCACCTGGGTGGCTCAGTGGGTTAAAGCCTCTGCCTTCGGCTCAGGTCATGATCCCGGGGTCCTGGGATCGAGCCCCGCATCGGGCTCCCTGCTTGGCGGTGAGCCTGCTTCCCTTCCTCTCTCTCTGCCTGCCTCTCTGTCTACTTGTGATCTCTATCTGTCAAATAAATAATAAATTAAAAAAATATATTTATTGAGAGAGAGAGAGAGCAAGTGCAGGGTGCAGAGGGAGAGGGAGAGAGAGAATCTCAAGCAGACCCTGCACTGAGCCCAGAGCCTGACATGGGACTCGATCTCACCACCCTGAGATCATGACCTGAGCTGAAATCAAGAGTTGGGCGCTTAACTGACTGTGCTACCCAGATGCCCCCATAACTTTTTATAAAAAGGGTGAAGAGACTTTTTCTTTCCTGGTCAGAATACCGATAATAGCCTGGTTTTTAAAATTTATTGCCACAGGGGACAGAACTGTAATGCTGTTTTTGCTGCCTCCAATCTTTAGGATGGGTTAATGGACTGGGATGACATTCTCTGGGTGTCTGCAAAGTTAGCCACCAGACTCTTTTAATCATAACATTCAAGCTTTTCAGGTTCTGATATTTTAAAACATGATTAGTGTTGTAGGAAATGGAGGTACCATAGTTAATAATTAAGTCACACACAAAAGAAAACAGTTACATTGTATACATTTTAGCACTTGGTATCACACTGATTTTCATAATCTCAGGCAAAATCCCTTGGTCTGTTATTTGTTTGATACCACTGACCAAATCTAACTTAGAGATTAATAAATTCACTTAAGTAACATTTTATTTAGATAAACAATACTCTTATAAAAATGTACACATAGAGTTTCTGCCAATGCAATGCAACTATTTCAACCATTAAAATATCTTACCATACACATGGATTAAAAAAATACAGCTAAAATTAAGAGGATATCTCTCAAATCAGCATCACACAAATTATCCTTCAAATCAGCATCACACAATTTAATTTTTTAAGACCTAAATACACATTTATCAGAATATGCCTCAATGTTCCTTTTTAAAAAAAACCTTGTATCTGGTAATTTTACTCCCTGGGTTGATTAAAAGCATTAATTAATTTCCTTCAAGGTAAAAGTCAAACTTCTTGGCATTAAGGAGAGACTCCTATCCAAACATGGTCAGGACCTATCTTTTTGCTTTTTCTTTGTGTTCTTCTCCCCATGTCCAACTGGCCACCACCCACTACTTTGCCACAGCAAATGACTTGTTAGTTCCCATATAGAATTCATTGTTATACCACTGCACATAAGGCACCCTTTATCAGAATTTACCTTCACTTTCTTCTTTACTAGAAAAAAATTCCTACTCATTCTTTAATACATAACTCAAATGTAACTCTGTAAACACCTGCTCTTTGTGTAGCCATGTATTTGGCAAACATCTGGCCAATGGATTAATGATGCTGTATTATTTATGTGTCTGCCTGCACCATTGTACACTGTACCCTCAGCTTTCTGTAAGTGACAGCCACGTCTCACGCTTCTTTGTGAAGAAGTGAAGAGCCATGTCTCTGTGCTCTTTTGTATGACTTCTCAGCACGGAAAACAGTGGTATATATATAAAATAGGTGCTTACTGGTTGTTTGTGGAATAAAGAGATACCAAAAAGTCAGAGAAAAATGAGATGTAGCTGCTGCTTTGTTTTTAGGAAGTGCAGAGCTTTTAGTTGGTTTTCAAGAAATATTTGTTGAAGGAAACAAACAATAAAAAAAGGATAAATAACTTTGTTTTGTTCTTCATTTATCAGGTCTTGCAAGTCCAGGCCCTTGGCCCCTTGCTCACTTCATTTACCTTGTTCTAACCCACAAGGCATTGCTATGGCTTTCTTTCAACCTCTTATATTTGCCCTGACTTGTTCCACCACAGGACCTTTGCACATGTTGATTTCTCTCCCTGAAAGGCTCTTCACTTACATTTATTCCCTGCTCCTATGCCTACTATCTGTCTGTACATATCTATTCTCATTTGAAAATCTAAGTCTCTATTATCCTGCCTTGTAGAATGCTACAGCTTCTAAACTGCTGAAAGAGCTTTTATTTATTTATTTTTTTAAAAGATTTTATTTATTTATTTGACAGACAGAGATTAAAAGTAGACAGAGAGGTAGGCAGAGAGAGGAAGGGAAGCAGGCTCCCTGCTGAGCAGAGAGCCCAATGCGGGGCTCGATCCCAGGACACTTAGATCATGACCTGAGCCGAAGGTTTTAATCCAATGAGCCACCCAGGTGCCCCCTGAAAGAGCTTTTAAAAGGCAACCTTAAAAATACTAAAATACTAAAAATATTCCTAATTAAATAAAGTCAATGGTTCCATACAATTTTGAGGATAAATGTCATCTTTCTTACCTTTGCCCAGAGGGATCTGGCTGAGTTTAATCTCTTTGAAGATTCCATTTGCTATACAGATGTCTGCTCCCACACTACCATGCCCTCTTCCTTGCTTGTATGCTTCCCAGTGTCTTCTGCCCCTGACCTACACATGTTGATGTGTCTTCCCTTTCCATGGTGTTTCCCCTCTTTTTCTAATTATCCCTCAAGCCTTGGCTCATGAGTTCCACCTTCAGGAAATATTTCCTCATTCATCAGTTGATTAATATGCCACCTAAAGTACCTGTACACATGTTTCTCATGGAACTTGTCCATCCCACGGTACCATGGTCATGGTTAAATTCTCTTTCTCCCACTGTACAGGAGATTCTTGATGGCAGGTATCTTACTAATTTACCTCTCATACCCTCACCAAGCATGTGTGTGGTACATATTAGTGTCAGAAAAACTGTTAAAGACTTTGAAAGGAACAAAACATTATGGAGTGTCCTATCAGTGGAATTCTGGATGTTGTTCAGAAGTCTTTGTGGGGCTGATTCTATAGTACTCTGCATCCTTCATTGTCTTTATCTACCTTGTCAGGATACAACTGGACACAAATCATGCAACCAAGCAGAAGTTAGGATAAGCCACTATTATGAAACAAAGGTTGGCTATATTTATGGGGCCAATGACAACAATGCCTTCCCCCAAAAACCTGCCTGGTGCCTGTATAACAGAGTCCAGCTTTACAAGTGCCTCACCGAGCAAGTCAGGGAACAATAAATCTGGAGAACTTCAAGAAATTCACCCCAATTTACAGGCATTTCAGATAGGACTTATGGGGGAAAGATTTCTTGGACTTGGTTTCCTAGCCTTAAGATAGGAAATAATAGACTTTTACAAGACCAAACTGAGACTTCTTATGAAAACTTCCCGAAAGGGGTGCCTGGGTGACTCGGTCAGTTAAGTGTTTGACTCATGATGTTGGCTCAGGTCATGATCTCATGGATCATGGGATGGAAACCTGTGTCAGGCTTCACACTCAGCAGGGAGTCTCCTTGGGAGTTTCTCTTTCCCTTTCCCAATGCTCCTCCCTCCACTCATTCTCTGTCTAGAATAAATCTTTAAAATAGAGAAAGAAAGAAAGAAAGAAAGAAAGAAAGAAAGAAAGAAAGAAAGAAAGAAAGGAAGGAAGGAAGGAAGGAAGGAAGGAAGGAGGAAAGGAAGGAGGAAAAGAAGAGAAGAGAAAAGGAAAGGAAAGGAAAGAAAAGAAAGAAATGGAAAGAAAGAAGAGGGAAGGGAAAAAGAAAACTTCCAGTAAGAAATAAATTCTCTGGCCTGAAAGCTAGTCAGTACTGCATAGCTCTAGATTTATAAAGCAAAGTCAAGGAGACTTATAAGGTGAATTATCATTCTTATTGTTCCAATATAAATAATAGAACAAACCTAATGAGAACAGCCTTTCTTTCTTGATCAAAAATAATCTTCAGGATTATTATTACAGGGGAAACTACAGAAGATTTTGAAATGGTCAAAAAATTACCTGTGTCTTTTCAAAGGAATTTTTGCTGTTGTCTAGCATTCCTTCCCAGGATTATCTGATATTAATGTGGTCTGTACCATTCATAGTCTCTGACTATTTGTAACGCTACAGGGACAGAAGTCAATCTATGGAGGACTGGTGGCAGTGCAACAGCTTCATGTCCATAGTGATATAATTTTGTCCAGTGAAGATGCAATTATTATGGTGTAGATATTGATAGTTTGGGTATACACTTCATATACATTACCATATACCATATTACCATACCATATACACTTCAGTATTCCCGACTAAGTGTCTGTCCTTCACATTATCTGCAGTATCAGCTTTTAATATCTTACTAATTCCTTCAATAGGTAATGAACAAAATAAGAGTTATATAAAATTATTCTTTAAAGCAGGCATTTAATGTTTCCTGAATAAATGAATACCTCCATACATAGTAGGTAGTTTCTGTTGAGTATTCAAAAGAATTAAAAAAACTGATAAATTATATAATGCAAAGAACTGTTGTAATTGACTGACATAAGCATTTTCAGTGTTCACGACATACAGAAAACCATTATATTCATTTGTTCATTCCACAAAGATTACAGAAATGCTTTCTATGTGTTAGGAATTGGGTTTTATGCTAGGGTACAATGATGACCGAGAACAAGGCTCCCTGCCCTCATGTAGATTAAATTCTAATAAGTTAAACACAAATTAAATTGAATAGTCATAAATTAAACATTAAATTACGGCTGTGATAATCTGTACTAAATTATGATTTCTTTGAAGAATTTAACCTAGTTGGGGATATCAAGGGAAGTCTTTCCATGAAAGATGTTTGAATTGAGCTCTAAAAGGTCAGCAGGTATTAAGTAGATGATGATAAGAGAGAACAAGATGTGCAAAGGCCCTGTGGTGGGACAAGCACAGCATATGTAATGGAACAAAAGGCTGCTATGAGAGCACTGTGGTTAAAACCTGTGCTGGTGCACAGGGCTCTTTAAGGGTGTATTAACTTTGCAATTACCTTTTTGATCACTAGATGGCAGATATATACTAAGAAGGCAAAAGATTAGATAAATTTAAATTTATGGAGGGTTTTAAGGAAATGGGGGAGATCAGAGGAAAGAGCAAGAAAAAGTGGGAGATGAAAAATTGGTTGGGGTGGGGGCACAGGCAAGGGATACACCCCAACCTTGCAGGCTCTGATAATGGAGAGTAACAGAAAGTCAATTATTGTTTTGTTTTCTTTCAACAAATATTTGAGAACCTGTTGAAAGCTGCTATTGTGCATTCCTTAACATAAGGTAGCAACCATATCTCAATTTTAAAAAATTCTTAGCATCTCTTCATTCTACAAAGATCCATGAAATACCAGTTACGCATGCTACTGTCTTCCATACTGTGAAGCACATAAAAGAAAAAGATATCCCTCCTCTCAAGATTTTCAACAAATATGTGGTATAAATACCAATTATTGAATAAAATAAAGTAGCTGTAAATATAAACTTATCCTTCACTGTAGGAATACAACTGAATGCAAACTTTTTGATCAGAGATGAAAACTTACTTAAATGACCATTAATACGTCATGATTAATGTCAAGTTGTAATATTTCTAATAAGTAGGCTCAGTCAACAGATTACAATATTAACAATAAAGAGCTATAATTACATACTATAAACAATGGAAAATTCTGGGATCAAATAAAGAAGTTTAGAAACTTCTGCATTGTACAGAGCTAGTGCAGGTATAATATTCACCATGGTCACTTAACTATTTCACAATTTCACTCACAGGCTGTACAAATTAGTAAATAAGTATTAGCATTTGCAACTTTTGTGGGAGCCACTGCAATGTGAGAAAAGGGTACACATCTTTTGGATGCAAAAAGACATCATAAGAAACAAAATAAGTAGAGTTTTGGAGAATTGTACATCATTCTGATATGAGGAATTAAAAATAAGATGGAGCACTGGCTGTCAAATGTCTGCAATCAGACTCCTAGGTCCTAAAACAAATGATTGTAAAATAAAATTTTGCTCACGTGGAAATGGAAAATACACATCAAGTATATATAAAAATTCACAAAATTTTGGAAGGAAACACTTGTATAGCAAGGGATGCATATGAAGAATGTGAAAAAACACTACATTAAAGCAAAAGGTAGGGTTTCAGCATGGAATAAAATTTATCAAAGGAGATATTTTACTAGCAAAGCTCAATCTATAGCTAGACATTGAATGGAATAAAGAAAATAGACTGGTAAAAATGAGAAGGAAAAGCATTTCATATGAAGGAAAAATCAAAGCAAATGTATAAAGAGTGAGAGAGGCAGAAGGCCCAACTCATAAAACCTTCAAACTTAATGTTTAAAGAGACTTCAAGAAATAAATTGGGTTCAGCTTACAATAAGCAAGATCAATGTTTCCTTTTCTTTTCTTTTTCACCCCAGTCATTTCTGGAAAGCATATCTGACAGCTGGATGGTGAGAACCATTCCCCTGATGCACAAGGACCCTGGTAATCGTGCAGTTACCATTCTTGTCACTAGATGGCAGACAGATACTAATAAGGCAAAATACTGGGTAAGTTTTAAATTCATGGGGGTGGCTAGGGGATAGGGGAAAAATAAGGGATACAGGCAGATGAATGGGAAAACACAATTTTTTAGACTACATAAATTTAAGATGCTTTTAATATATGAATTTTTTAAAAAATTGGTGTTCTCTGTGCTACTGCCCCCATTTTAGAGTTCAAGTAACTGAGGTCTAGCAATGTGACCTCGCTCACCCAAAAGCCACAGCAAACCCTTGGACTTAAGACAAAACAACAACAACAACAAACCCCCAAAACCAAAAACCAAAACCATATTTGGATGAGATAATGTGAAAATAAATGAAAGAAACTCTACCATACATAATCATACTAGCTATACCTTAAGAATGCATGGTATTTTACTGAATAGAGTTTTAAAACACATGTTGTAATTTTTTATAGGTATAACTAAAGGACAGAGTTAAGTGACTAACCCATGATTGATCTGATTCAGTCTGTTAGATGTTTTACATACTATACTTTTTTTTTTAAAAAGACTTTATTTATTTGAGAGACAGAGAGTGAGCAAGTGAGGGAGAGAGTACAAGCTGGAGTAGGGGCAGAGGGAGAGGGAGAAGCAGGCTCCCCGCTGACCAGGGAGCCAGATGTGGACTGAGCCGAAGGCAGATGCTTAATAACTGAGCCACCCAGGCGCCCCACTATACTGTTTTTCATTAAATACCTAATTCATCACAACTTTTGGTCAACATTTTCCCTATTTTTTACAAAATAGGGAACCAAAATCTTAAAAAAGTAAAGTGTCTTGGGCAGGATTAGATAATTAGTGACAGAGCTAAGACTCTAATCTAGGTGTTCTGACTCCCTGAACAGAACTTTCATTATAATTATATTAGATAAGAAGGTTCTGAGAGATTCAGAAGAAATAACTGTCTGAGAATTAATCTGAGAAAGACTTTCTTAAAATGGCAAGTTTTAACCTCATTTTTAAATAAATATTTTATTTATTTATTTGACAGAGAGAGACACAGTGGGAGAGGGAACACAAGCAGGGAGAGCAGGAGAGGGAGAAGCAGGCTTCCCACCGAGTAGGGAGCCTAATACAGGGCTCGATCCCAGGACCCTGGGATCATGACCTGAGCTGAAGGCAGACACTTATTGACTGAGCCATCCAGGTGTCCTTAACCTTATTTTCAAAGCAGGTGGTAGTTACAGAATGACCAGGAGTGCTAATATTCCAGATAGGTGAAATGGCAGGGTGCAGACAAAAGATTAACATACTTTTCCAAAGATACTGAAAACATATTCCTGTCAGGCCAAAAGAGTAAACTGGAAGGATTAACAAGATATGTGTTTGGTGAAGTGTAATGAATTCAGTCGATGAGAGCTATTATTATTAAGCTAAGGAAATAAGATTTCATAAAAGTATTAAAATTATACTTCTGAGCAGCTGCATGCTATGTGAGACTAGTTCAAGAGGGATGACTGAAGTGGTCCAGACACATCCAAGAACCCTTTGCCAGTTCTCCTTGATCACAGTGATCTTGTCTTTTTGGTCTGCTTTATTCACTTTATTCTGTACCACTCAGCTGTCATCTGATATATGCTCTCCTACAAAGGTAGTATTTCATTTTAAGTACATTCCTGTCTTACCAAGTCCTTGAGATCAAGAATCATATCTTTTAATTCATTTTGCTTCTAATTTCACCTCCATTTAGAATGTAAAGAGCAGCAAAAGAATGTCAACTCCCATCCTAACAATGAGAAAAGGCTGGGTTATCTAAAATAAAACACAACAAAACCCCAAAGTCATAATTATTCCTGAACCTATCAGAGAGCTGAGTTGTAAGGCAATCAAGTAAACTGAATTCCAAAGGGTTACAAGTCCCTCCAAGAAGAGATGAGAGACAAGGCCTATTTCATTCAGGCAAAGCACAAGGAAAGAAGTAGATGGCATATAAGCAGGGGAGAAGAAATCTTCTGAGATTTAATAGTCTTAAAGACCAAGTATGGGCTGGAGGAGAGAGGCAAGATGGTGGAGGAGTAGGGAACCTCATTGCTGCTGCCGATCCCCTGAATTGAGCTGGGTATCTACACCAAACCATCCTGAACACCCACAAAATCAGCGTAAGATGTAAGAATATCTATCTGGATCTCTACATGCAGGAAAAACTCCACCAGGGGTGAGTGGCAGCTTCCGACTCTCCAGATTTTCCTCGGATTCATCTTGCCTGAGTCGTGGTTGATATATTGGACTCTGTACATTCCCTCAACCATCCCTCAAGAGAATGACTAGGAGGAGGAACTCCCAATGAAGCAAAGAACTAGAGACAATGACCTCTGCCACAGACTTAATGGATATGGATCTAAGGAAGATGTCAGAAAAAGACTTCAGAGTAACATTTATAAAGTTGTTATTTAGGCTTGGGAAAAGTATTAGTGACAGTATAGAATCTCTAAGGGCAGAATGTAGAGCTACTATCGCTAAAATTAAAAATGCTGTGAAGGAGATGTTGTCTAAACTGGATACTCTGAATGCCAGGGTAAATGAGAAAGAACGAATTCATGATCTAGAAGATAAGCTGATAGAAAGGAAGTCAAGAATGATAGAGATAAACAACTACAAGCTCATGAGATCAGAAGTAGAGAGATCAATTACACCATGAAACATTCCAAAGTCAGAATTATTGGGATCCCTGAGTGAGTGGAGATAGAGGATGAGGATGTATACTTGAGCAAACCATACTAATCTGGGGAAGTAAAGAAGGATCTGTGTCCAAGAGGCAGAGAGGACCCCTCCCAAGATCAATAAAAACAGACCAATGCCCCGGTATATAATAGTAAAATTTGTTAATCTTAGAGCCAAGGCAGCTATCCTGAGAGCAGCTAGGGGGAAGAGATGTTTGACCTATGGAGGGACGAACATGAGAATAACATTAGACCTGTCCACAGAGACCTGGCAAGACATAATCAGGGTACTAAATGAGATGAACATGCAACCAAGAATACTTTATCGAGCAAGGCTGTCATTCAGAACAGATGGAGAGAAAAAGAGCTTCCAGGACAGGCAGAAAGTGAAAGGATATGTGATCACCAAGCCAGCCAGGGTGGTGGGGGGGGGGGGCCGGGGGGCGAGGGTTGTCCATAAAAGAAGAAAGATCCCAAGAGTAATATAGACCAGAAAGTAACAGAGATAATATACAGAAACAGGGACTTCACAGGCAATATGATGGCACTAAATTCATATCTTTCAATAGTTACTCTCAATGTGAATAGCCTGAAAAATGAAATGGCACAGGGTTTCAGATTGGATAAAAAGACAGGACCCATCCATATGCTGCCTACAAGAGACTCATTCTAAACCTAAAGACACCTCCAGATTGAAAGTTAGGGGATGGAGAACCATTTATCATGCAAATGAACGTCAAAAGAAAGCTGGGGTAGCAATTCTCATATCAGACAAACTGGATTTTTAAACCAAAGACTGTAGTAAGAGGTGTAAAGGAACACTATTATCATACTTAAAGGGTCTATCCCACAGAAAAATCTAACAATTGTAAGTAGTATGCCCCCAACATGAGCACAGCCAACTACATAAAACAACTGTTAACCAAAATAAAGAATCATACTGATAATAATACATTAATAGTAGGAGACCTCTCAGCAATGGACAGGTCATCTAAGCAGAAGATTAAAAAAGAAACAAGAGCTTTGAATGACAGATTAGACCAGAAGGACTTTGTAGATGCATAGAGAACATTCTACTCTAAAACAACGTAATACTCATTCTTGAATGCACATGGAACTTCCTCCAGAATAGATAACATACTTGGTCACAAATCAGGTCTCAACCAATACCAAAAGATCGAGGGGCGCCTGGGTGGCTCAGTGGTTTAAAGCCTCTGCCTTCAGCTCGGGTCATGATCCCAGGGTCCTGGGATTGAGCCCTGCATGGGGCTCTCTGCTCAGCAGGGAGCCTGCTTCCCTCCCTCTCTCTGCCTGCCTCTCTGCCTACTTGTGGTCTCTGTCAAATACATAAATAAAATCTTAAAAAAAAAAAAAAAAGATCGAGATTGTTCCCTGAATGTTATCAGACCACAGTGCCTTGAAACAGGAACTCAATCACAAGAAAAAATTTGGAATGAATTGAAATATGTCAAAGTTAAAGAACATCCTACTAAAGAATGACTTGGTCAACCAGGAAATTAAGGAAGAACTTAAACAAGTCATGGAAAATAATGAGAATGAAAACACATCGGTCCAGAACCTATTGGTAATGCAAAGGCTGTACTTTCAAAAATGTGGCAGGATACAAATCAAAACCACAATGAGATATCACCTTCACCAGTTAAAATGGCAAAAATTAACAAGACAGGAAACAAGTGTTGGTGAGGACGTGGAAAAAGGGGAGCCCTCTTACACTGTTGGTGGGAATGCAAGCTGGTACAGCCACTCTGGAAAACAGGATGGAGGTTCCTCAAGACATTAAAAAGAGAGCTACCCTATGACCCAACAATTGCACTATGAGATATTTACCCCAAAGATACAGGTGTAGTGAGAAGAAGGGGTACATGCACTCCAGTGTTCATAGCAGCAATGTCCACAATAGCCAAACCGTGGAAGGAGCTGAGAGGCCCTTCAACAGATGAATGGATAAAAAAAGAGGTGATTCATATATACAATGGAATATTACTCAGCCATCAGAAAGAATGAATACCTACCATTTGCATTGACATGGATGGAACTGGAGGAGATTATGCTAAGTCAAATAAGTCAAGCAGAGAAACAATTATGTAGTTTCACTCATATGTGAATTATAAGGAATAGCACAGAGAACCATAGGGGAAGGGATGGAAAACTGAAGGGGGAGAAATTGGAGAGGGAGATGAACCATGAGAGACTATGGACTCTTGGAAACAAACTGAAGGTTTCAGAGGGGAGATGGGGTCACTGGGCGATGGGCACTAAGGAGGGCATATTTTATGATGAACACTGGATGTTATACACAACTAGTGAATCATTGAACACTACATCAAAAACTAATGATGTACTATATACAGTGGCTAAGTGAACATAAAAAAAAAAAAGACCAAGTATGGGCTAAGATGTTGGTCTGGAATAGTTGGCAATCTCAAAGGCAAGAGGAGCTGGCACTAGCAAGCCCTTTTCTACAGATAAAACCCTATAATTTTATTTGCTAACTCAGGCAACCCTACTACCTAGTGCTACAGAGAAAGTCTAAGGGCAAGATAGAAAACTGAAACAAGCTCCCCATGATGGTACAGGCATGCAGGAAGTGATAGACTGCTACAGGGAGCAGGGATAAAGCCCTAGTTACTTTAGAAAAACATTAATTTATATACAACCATAAACTGATGGCAGATAGTCAGCAAACTCAATCCCAAAACTTTTGGGGGAAGCATAAGAGCAAAAACTCCTTTAGGGAAGAGGAGGAAACCTCTTGGACACAGGACTCTACACTGACTACAAGCAGAAATCTATCACCAGCGGAGAGGGACAGGCAGCCTCCAAATTGCCCAATATCAGTTCAGGTATAAGTAAGTTTATCTGCCATGGAAAGAAGTGGAGGGATACTGAGAAAGCCCAGAATCTGAGGCACAGGGGCACATGGCTTGTCAAGAATGAAGCTGGACCATAGCGTAGAAAATCCAAAAGGCTAGGACCAAGTAACCAGCAACAGAAGTTAATTGCTGGATGAGGGGCAAAAATATTGAGAGAGACCCCCTATGTGGCTCTGATATTAGTAAGGGTGAGGGAGAAACACTAAGAAAAACCTTCTAGAACCTCTACTAGAAGTAGTTCATTCTAAACACAAGATAAGAGCAGCCCACTGCAGGTAATGATATCAACAACAAAATCCAAACCACTTCAACTTGTGATGTATTCAATCTCTGTACTAACAGCATTTAGAAGGCTCTTGGTCTTTCTGGAAATAAGTACTATTTAACTTATTCTCTACCGCCTTTTCACACTGAGGTCCAGTACTCAAGAACTACCACACATTAAGAGTAAGGGGAAAAAACGATGGACAACATGTATAAACAGATGAGATAACAGCAGAAAGATGAAATCTATTTTTTAAAAAAAGAGTCAAATTGAAGTGATAGAAAAAAACATAGGGGATGAATTCTTTTGATCGGGTTATCAGTAGACTGAAGAAGGTATCAATGAACATCAAAACAGGTGAACAGAAATTATCCAGACTGGCATTTCTATACACTAACAGTGAACTATCTAAATAAAATAAAATAAAATAAAATAAAATAAAATAAAATAATTCCATGTACCAAATAGCATCAAAGACAATAAAACACTTAAATTTAACCAAGGAAGTGAAATATCTATACAACAAAAACTTTAAGACATTGATGAAATTGGGGCACCTGGATGGCTCAGTCATTAAGCATCTGCCTTCGGCTACGGTCATGATCTCAGGGTCCTGGGATCGAGCCCCACATCAGGCTCCCACTCCCCCTGCTTGTGTTCCCTCTCTCAGTGTGTCTCTCTTTTTGTTAAATAAATAAATAAAATCTTTAAAAAAATAGAGAGAGAGGTTGATGAAAGAAATTGAAGATGACACAAAAAATGGAAAGATATCCCATGTTCATAGATTGGAAGAGTTAATATTGTTAAAATATCCATACTTAACAAAGATTTATAGATTCAATGCAATTCCCATCAAAATTCCAATGGCATTCTTTGCAGAAATGGGAAAAGCAATCCTAAAAATTTGTATGGAACTACAAAAGACCCTGAATTAATCTTGAGATTAAAGACCAAATTAATCTTGAGAAAGAAGAACAAAGATGAAGCATCATAATTTCTGATTCCAAAATATTACAAAGCTATAGTAATCAAAAGAGTATGGTACTGGTTTAAAAACAGACATAAAGACCAATGAAACAAGAATCAAGAGTCCAGAAATAAACCCATCCATATATGGTCAACTATTTTTGATAAAGGTGCCAAGAACACTCAATGGTGAAAGGATAGTCTCTCAATAAATGGTGCTGGGGAAACTGGATATTCACATGCAAAAGAATAAAGCTGCATGAATTGTACCACTCACAAAAATTAACTCAAAATACACTAAGGACTTGAATGTAAGGCCTGAAACCATAAAACTGGAGGAAAAACCTCCCTGACATTAGTCTTGGTAATGATTTTTTGGATATGACATCAAAAGCACAAGCAGGAAAAAGAAATAGCAAATGGAACTACATCAAACTAAAAAGCTTCTGCAGAGCAAAAGAAATAATAAACAAAATGAAAATTTCTTCTATTCTCAAGGAATGGGAGAAAATATTTGCAAATCATATAAAGGGGTTAATATACAAAATATATAAGGAACTCCTACAACTCATACAATAGCCCAAACACCCCACAAATAGTCCACTTAAAAATGAGCAGAGAACTAGATTAGACGTTTTCCAAAGAAGACACACAAATAGCCATCAGCCGATGAAAACGTGCTCAATATCACACTATCAGGGAAATACAAATAAAAACCACAATGAAATATCAACTCACATCTGTTAGAACGGCTATTATGAAAAAGACAATAGATAATAAACATTGGCAAGAATGTGGGAAAAAAGGGAACTGTTGTGCACTGTTGGTGAGAATGTAAACTGTGCAATTGCTATGGAAAATAGTATGACGATTCCCCCCAAAAAACTGAAAATAGAACGACTATAGGTTTAGCAGTTCCACTTCTGGTTATCTTTCAGGAGGAAATGAAATCACTGTCTCATGCAGGTATCTGTACCCCATGTTCACTGCATTATTCATGGTAGTCAAGATATGGAAACAACCTAAATGTCTATTGATGGATAAGTGTATAAAGAAAATATGGTATGTATACAATAGGATATTATTCAGTCAGAGTAAAAAAGAAAATTGCTATTTGTAGATATTGGTAAACCTTGAGAAGATTAAACAAAGTGAAGTAAGTCAGAGAAAGACAAATACTCTCTAATCTCACCCATGTAACTGGAAAAAAACAAGCTCATAGAAACAGAAAGTGGATTGGTAGTTGCCAAGGGCTGGGAGTGGAGGAAATGAGATGTTGGTCAAAAGGTACAAACTGCCAGTTTTGAGATGAGTAATTTCTGGAAATCTAATGAACAGCATGGTGACTACAGTTAACAACACTGTATTGTATACTTGAAAGTTGCTAGAGAGTAGGTCTTAAACATTTTAACCATGAAAACAAAGAAATGGTAATCTTGTGAGGTGAAAAATGTGTTAAGTAATCTTATTGATAAACATTTCATAATACATACATGTACCAAATCTAAAAGAATTATCCAAACTGAAACATAAAGAGAAAAGAGAACAGGAAAAACAACAGCAGCAAGAGCAGCAACAACTGCACAGAAAATCAGAATAAAGCAACCAGGCCCCGAGGAATGGGTCCAATTCTTTCTGTTTCCAACACACAGTAGGTGTTCATTAAATTTTTGTGAAGGTTGCTGTTGTAGTAGATAAAACAGAAACAATATCACCTAATACTTATTAAACTTCTGGTGAGTGTTGGAAAAACAAATTCTATCACTATACTAGCCCCAATCTCCACAATAACAACAGGAGTGGACACACTATCGTCATTTTATAGGTCTGAAAGCTGAGAGGATTAGTGAGGTTAGGCAAGTTGCTCAAGATCAAAAACCAGGCAAGTGGCAGAGCTGGTATTCAGGTCCAGGTTTGTTATTCTCCAAAGCCCAAGATCTTTTACATTTCCATGTGGGGTCTTAGTGCCTAGTGATGAAAGTGATGTAAAGAATTTAAAAGGAAGAATAAATACAAAGGCCAATGAAGGGAAGTCTTTCTGAATTTGTAAAAGATGGTCCTTAGTAAGGTAATATGAGGTAAATGATCTTGAAAGCAGTCCTTGCACATAGTACTGTTCACAGGAGGCACATGACCTTGAAAACTGTAAACTAGCATATAGCAGATACTCAGTAGTTTTTGTTGAGGTGAATTAGATAGTTCCTCCATCATGATATTGCCCATTAGGTCTACACTGCACCATTAATTACATTAATGGATGCTTGTTTTAATTAATATGAAGTTGGGGACTCTTCTAGAATTAGACTAAAGAAATCTCCATCTTAGATTTTAGAGATAGAATATTTGAAATCAGAACTGACCACTTTATAGAGTCCTTTTATTGATATTAGGAACTTTCCTTTAGGAAGTTTTGACTTCTTTTACTTTGGAAAATACTGTATCAAAGTCATCCTAGAAACACAAATCATTTCTCCATTGTTAGAGATTATATACAACATACCCAGTGGCAACATAGTACTAGCTATTCTTAAAGGCCTTCTCTCATTGACATGTGTTAATTAATGGAAAGAAGACCATGTATTTACAGTATTCATTACTCATCTGTGTTTATAAGCAATATGACTGTGAATTGTTAATACTTTAAAGCCAGTTTTTCAAGGCAGTTCATATGCCAAATAATTAGTTAACTATAAATATTTAAAATACATTGTTTAATTATTTTTTGTTCTTTAATATTTGAAAATGCAAAATTTAACAAAGCTCTTGCAGTAACTTTTCACTACTGAGAAATTATTGATCAGTATAAATATAAGAATATGTATAAGACTTAAAATTATTCACAAAGCAAAATAGATAAATGTATAAATTTTTTATAAATGGCAAACTATCTGTAATTTCACTTTTGCTGACAGGGTTTCAATATTTTAACATTTAAAAAGGTTTCTTCATGCACAAGTCCACTGTATTTTCAATAAAACAGATTTTGGTTCTTTTTACCAAGTGATGTGAAGATGATTTTTCTAGCTAGAATAAACAATTAAAAACTCAGCAGTGACCACCAAAACAATATTATTTCCAGCCACCTAATAAACTATGTTTGTAAAAAGCACATATAACTAAAGATTAAAATATTTAATTTAAAATATTTAACTTAATTATAGCTGATTTTACTTTTCAGATTATCATATCAACATATTATGAGCACAAATGTGTATATGTGTGGAAGGAGTCTTAATACGGTTCCTGTGTTGAATGTAGCATAATCTTAACAGAAATTGCAATTACTTTATATGTATTTTGGCTTCAAAAGCATTATCTTACAAATATCAGACATTAGTAACCTCAAAGAGGGAACAGACTTCTGTGAAATGACCAGTATTAGACTCAAACGTTAGAAAAACCATAAAGAACTTCCAGAGAAGGCTGCCACACAGTAGTCCTACTTTGTAATTGGCATGAGGGCACAGGCTAACTTGTTAAGATATTTATGTATTATTCTAATATTTTTATGTTCTGTATCAGGAAACATAACAATGTGTAGTAGATACAAATCCAGCTTGAATTATAATAAGATTCTATTATACTCTTGTATTTATAATCTACTGACATTCCTGGAAATTTTTCTCTCTTGGGGGATATTAATAGGCAGCAGCAGTAACCCCTACAAAGAAAAGACTGGCTTCCTCTTTCATCAACACTAACATTGATCTCGGCCCAACCTTAAAAGCAGTTCTAGACACAAAATAGGAAGAACATCATCATCATTTTTTTTTTATCCCAGGATGCCTGGCAGAACACAAGAATTTGTCCATTAAAAACTGGGTGCTTTAGGAATAGAGAGCTATTGTTAATTTCACCAAAAGTCCTTACAATAATTAAAAAAAAAAAAAACGGGGAAACTCTAAGTAGAATAGAAAGTAACAAGGAAAAATATTAGCAATGTGATTATTGATGTAAAGTCTAGAATGTCAATATTCAGTATATTTACTAAAAGGAAAACCCAGTAACTGTTTTTGTTTCAAGACTTTGTAATGAATGACATAGTCAATTGTGGCCATAAATTTGAAGAGTAAAATATAACACTAGAAAGGTATATTTCAACCTAAAATGATCTCATAATATATACTGAAAATGTTCACATGTCTTTTTAATATACCTGGTATTGTTCAGCAGAACTAAACACTTAAAAAAATGAAGTCCCAGCCAGTTACTGAAAAGACCTGGTTTTGAATTATTTCTTTGAAAAAATAATGTTCTTGAATAATTTTATGACAATATAAATGTTTCAATGTGTATTTTATTGCATTTCTAAAAAAGACTATTCTGAAAGGCAAATTTTATAATTTTTTTTTTTTTTTTTGGTTTGTAACTATAATCTTTCAATGAAACAAAGTATTATACAATACCACTAGAGGGCATTCTTGTAATCCATAATCGAATGGGGGGAGGTGGGTGGCAAAGTACAGATTTCAACCATAATGAAATTTGACATGTTGGAAATTAATATTATTTCAACAGAAAACAAGAGAGGAAAAAATAAATTTTTTTAAAAATTATTTTTATTAACATATATTATTTACCCCAGGGGTACAGGTCTGTGAATCATCAATTTCTTTAAAATTAGTGACATTAATGTAAATTAGAGTAAATACATGCTATGCCAAAGAGTGACTTTGGGACAGAGACATCTAGAATGGTGTTTCCATTTAAGCAATATTTTGTGGATATATTTTAATAGAGACACATTTACTTATTTCAAAGTATTTTTATCATTTGAAACTTTCTAATAGATTTTATCACTTTAATTCAATAATTTAGCTTTATCATCATAAGAGTGTTCTCAATATCGAGCCAAATTATAGAAAGTGCTAAAAAATAGGATTTTTTTCTTTTTTTTGCTTATCATGATTTGGTTAAACTTACTATTTTGTAAAATTTACATTAAGTATTCTTTCCAGTTATATGGGCCCTCCTCCTTCACACAACCATTTCTTCCCCATATGTCCAGGTCATTGTTATCTTTCTCATTGTGATTTGCAATCATTTTTTTTCTTGGTTAGAGAAAGCAAGTGGTGTCTTCCCTCTGCAAATAATGACTTTCTTGACTAATAAAATAAAGCTACTGAATGAATTGTGTATTTCCAAAGATCCCAACAATTGTGCCATTTTTAAAAATCTATTGTGTCACCTGAGCAAAAAATGCTATCTTTAATTACATTCATTTTATTCCCAGAGTCCACTGAATTCCAATGAAGAAAAGAGTGTCATAACACAATACCATAAACCACATCCTACTAGGTATGAATATCCCATCATTTATTATGCTTAGGAACTAAATAATTTGAGAATCTAAGTTTTTATCTTATAAATTTCACAGCAACCTAACTTGTGACATTTTAAAATATGAAATTTATATCTGTAAAACATAAACCTCTTGATTATTCATATCTTTAAAAATGTGCTTTTGTACTAGGATGTTTTTTAAGTCCCCATTCAACAAAAATGTGGCTTTGAAATGCCTTACTTGCAAGTCTCTAGATGCCAGAAGAAATGTATATATAAATACTTCTAAGTCCATTCTTTAAAGATGAAATTATGTTACTTGTCAATTATAAAACGAGCTCACGGCTGTTGTGCTATATTCCATAAATCTATTAGGATGATTGGTAAGCCATTAAATACATAAGGATTCAAAATGACAGTATAGTTTAACAGTGTATAATGGGTAAAAAGGAAAATCACATAGATTACATTTTATGCTGTAAATATCTTCCTTATTTATGATTCAAAAAATAACTCTTCATACCTTAAACTATTAGTCTGTATGTGAACATAGGTACTGTATAGTGAAAACATAACATAATAAAAAAGAATCATTAAAAAATAACAGTAGAATCAACAATCACTAGTTTCACAGTACTTGGTATTATTAGTAGACATTATGACTATTACACATATTTCTATTTGTAAACACTGTATTTGGGTTAAAGACTTGACTATGTTCCAAGTGTAAGTATTTATCAACAGGCACACTATATCGTATTGCAAATGAGAAAATAATCTTCCATTCATATTTTCTCATGCCGCTTTTATACAATTAATTGGAAAGGTTGGAAATAAATCTGAGTGCTTTGCTATTTGTCTCAGACATGAAATAGTTAAGAGTGATACGTGTGCCAGGGTTTTAATAGGGCTTAACAACAAAAAGCTTCAATCCTCTACTTTCACTAGATTTTGTTGCCGTTGTTTTGCTTGCTTAGGGCCATCCATCTGTTAATGTTGACTTGTAATATAGCTAAGCTCCTGCTTGCAGTTCACTAGTCCAGTTGATGTGTGTGTGCGTATGTGTGTGTACATGTGTGTGTCCTATATAGATATGCAGATACATACACATTACAATTGCTAGAATAAGTTAAGAATGCTCATATTATTGAAAATGGAGTAGCATCTTAGATTCATATAAATTTTGCAGATTTAAAGGGATTTCTCATTCTTAGAAAACTCCCATAAGTTTTTACAAATAAATATTCTTAAAACACAATTTCCAGGGACAGACTTAGTATAAATGTTGTTCGTGAAGACTAGTCAGTATTCTAAATTAAATTGATAAAAGAAGGTAAGTGTGTAGTCAAGATTAAAACTGTTCTGCACCATGACCGGTGGCAGTATTCTCACTGGACCCAACTGGCCCTGTTTTCAATAAAACCAGAGGAGGATCCTTTCCCTGGAGTCCTGTTAGGCTGGGCTGCTGTTGGAACTGTCATCTTCACACAAAAGGGAAAAGGGCTGGGTTTTACAAATGTGAAGCCTAATTGGGAGATCTTCATGGCTGTACCCTTGACATTTATTTAAGCCTCATCAACAAAACGGGAAATAACCATACTAATTAGCAGACCAGCACACAAATTACTATTTGTTGGGGGTGTAGATGTAGATTCACAATCTATTCCAAACATAAGCTAAGTAATGGAATACAGGCTTAAAACAATATACATTTTGATTTTTGTTCTTTTCTACAGTACCCAGACTATGAAACTTGATTTTTTTCACTTACTAAAATACATTCTTGGAATTTAAGCAACCATAATCTCATTTTCATCTTTTGAAAAACAGATGAAAATAAAGTGTTTCATTTATCCAAGTCTAGCTGGAAACTGGAAATGTAAAGTTCTTTACATAGCTGAGATCAACTTCTCAAATGGATAAAAAATTGGGATAAGTAAAGCCCATATTCTTTACTTTGATACCTCTACTGACAATAAAATGACATATCTGAGGTCTTTTAAACTTAGAAATTAAGACATTTCTCAGGAAAATAAGCTATATATTTCTTCTCAAATCATAAACTGGGATGTAAAGTTATCTGTACTTAGAATGAAGACAGACACTAATTTAGGGGACTAGAGGATTGTTAGTGCCTCTGGAGAGTTACTACCAAGAGAGAAGAAAGTCAGGGCTATTGTGGTAAGAGACCTGAAGTTCAAGATATGTGTATATGCATTAATGGGTAGCTGCCAATTTTTAAGTGCCTATTATGTGGTAGGTGTTTTATACACATTATCCAGAATGCCTATAGCGTCTTAGCAAAATGACATATATTGTAATTACCATTTTATAAATGTAGAAACTAAGGCTTAGGGACACTGTGTTTTGCTCAATGCTAACTGCTAGTACTCTTTTCAAAGTCAAGTCTCTCTGGCTCTCAACACCATACCTTTGTCTCCAACAGCCCTTCCTCCACAAACACTCCACCCAGCACAAAGGCGCAACAGTAGTGGTTAGCTATTTAACTTCCAGAATCAGTCTGTCTGCTTTTCAATCCCTACTCTGATACTCATTACTGTAGAACTTTGGTCACATTTCTTCATCCCTCTGCTGTTACTAAATCTGAAAAGTGGGGATGATCATTCCCAGTGTGTTTGGATTGCTGGGAGTTTTAAGTTAATCATATAATATACACAAACATACAGACAGCCTTGCTGTCTCTTCCTCATGTTTTCCAAATTCACTCTAGTGTACTTCAGTGGTATTCCACTCTGTAAAAATTAAAGTTTGGAAATGGTAGTATGACCTCAAAATCATCTATATCACCAAATACTAGAGGTCCTATGGAATCTCACTTTTAGGTAACTGAATTTACCACATGGCAAGACTTTTAAGAGAGTGTGGCTGATTCCAGCGTCCTGGGATGGAGCCCTGCATTGGGCTCCCTGCTCAGCAGGAAGCCTGCTTCTCCCTCTCCTGCTTCCCCTGCTTGTAGTCCCTCTCTCACTGTCTCTCTCTGTCAAATAAATAAATAAAATCTTTAAAAAAGGGAGAGAGAGAGAAAGAGTGTGTGGCTATTCGAATAATCAAATGTGAGATGGGGCCAGAGAGAATGGTCCTTCAGTGAGAGGCTGGTTCTAATATGAGACAGTGATGTTACTCTTCTAATTCAGTGAGCCTGACAGAAGAAAAGAGTGCCTTCTAAGTTTACTTCTACATGTAGCCTTTATTTTTTTAATAGTTTCTTAGGAAATTAAGCTGTCTTTGTATTAATAAACCTGAGTATTTCAAGTGATAGACACTACACAGAAGAGAGAAAGAAGGAAAATCAGATTTTTTTTTAAAGATTTTATTTATTTATTTGACAGAGATCACAAGTAGGCAGAGAGGCAGGCAGAGAGAGAGGGAAGAAGCAGGCTCCCTTCTGAGCAGAGAGCCCAATGCGGGGCTCGATCCCAGGACCCTAGGATCATGACCTGAGCCGAAGGCAGAGGCTTTAACCCACTGAGCCACCCAGGTGCCCCGGAAAATCAGATTTCTGTCCCTAAAACAGTGTTCCTTGCCTCTCTTGGGTACTTCCACTGGATGGGAGCTGTTGGGACACTGACTTCACCTGTGGATCCATAATGTCTAGTCCTATTTCCTGGAATAGTTGCATGCCTCCTGAACAGTTTTATTTTAATCCTTGTACATTATGAATCATGGTAGGTGTATTTGTCTTTTCATTTTGGCTGCTAAGCAAGGGAATGGGCCTTAGCTGCTGCTGCTTCTTTTTTTTTAAGATTCTATTTATTCATTTGACAGAGAGAGACATGGCAAGAGAGGGAACACAAAGCAGAGGGAGTGGGAGAGGGAGAAGCAGACTTCCCGCCCAGCAGGGGCCTGCCTGATGCGGGGCTCCAGCCCAGGACCCTGGGATCATGACCTGAGCTGAAGGCACATGCTTAACCAGCTGAGCCACCCAGGCGCCCCAGGCCTTAGCTTCTTTTTTTTTTTAAAGATTTTTATTTATTTATTTGACAGACAGAGATCACAAGTAGAGATCACTAGGCAGAGAGGCAGGCAGAGAGAGAGAGAGGAAGGGAAACAGGCTCCTTGCTGAGCAGAGAGCCCGACGCGGGGCTCAATCCCAGGACCCCGGGATCATGACCTGAGCGGAAGGCAGAGGCTTTAACCCACTGAGCCACCTAGGCGCCCCCAGGCTTTAGCTTCTTACTGCACTTTCTTTTTGCCTTGAATCTTATCTAAATTAAATACATTTCAATCTTTTGTTCTATGATTCTTAGTAAAATGTCCAATTATTTTTGGAAATAAGTAGAATTTAAACAAGTTAATAAACATAATGTCTCTGACATATTTACTGATACCCAGATTATACCTCGAACCACATCTATTTCTCAAAATGCTTACATGTGTAATTGGAGTTCTTAATGGGCTCAGATCCTAATATTATTGTGCTTAGAGAGACAATAGTAAGACTACTTATTGATTTGGAAATAATCATAAAACAGTATCTTCATGGTTCTAGAATCAGCTTCTGTTTCTTGTATTATACAATGGATCATATTTCTATCAAATTATTGAGACTAGATTACCTCCAAAATGTGAACCAAGGAAGATTCTGTGGTATCAGACCACAAAGAAAAGGCAGTAGACTATGCCTGGTCCCTACTGATTTCCTTGCCCAAAATACAAACAATATATTTGAAGCTTATTTTCCAGTAGTCTGTTTGTGTAAGTGGCTCAGTTCTCATGTGAGAACTGAGGCAACAATGACCCATTAGGGTAGGCTGAACTTAAACTTACCAAGCTTCAGGTTTATGGTACAAAGATCCAGCCCCTGAGTATTTAAAAATATAGATTTTTTTTTTCTTTTTACAATGGTGACTTTTTGGCAAATGATTACAAGGCAATTGGAGATAGCAAAAATCTTCTGAGATTTTTGTCACTGTCCTTAAAACCCTCCTCTGAGAACTGCTTTCCCTGTTCACCCCTACTACTTGCCAGTATCCTTGGTACATGGTATTCTCCTTGCTTCCCTGGCTAGAGTTGACTGACCCAAGGATTAATGCTTGATCCGAGTGGGCTGATGACACTCTTCCACAAGAGAGTGGATCTGGGAATTGCAGTCCGTTTCTAGCAACTGGCTGAGCTGAGGGCCTGCAAGCACAGTGTCAGGCACATGGAGGAGCTGAGAAAACCTCTCTATGGAAGGCACAGTGAATAGTCAAGCAGAGAAAAGAACAAGCCCGATGAGAGAGAGAGAGAGAGACAGAGAGAAGATGGGTTGGGACAAGGGGTAGTGAGGGGGTAGGGCTGATATTCTTCCCTCAGTGCTTTTGCTTTTTCCATTTTCTGGTTCCAGTCCCAGCAGAGGGCTACATATATTCCTATGCCTAACATAAGCAGAGACCAAACAGCAGATTGTGATAAATACTGCTGGGTTACAAATGATTGGAAATATGGATCCTTAACAAATTCACCTGTTAAAACATATATATATGTGTGTGTGTGTGTGTGTGTGTTCTATATATATATTACTTGTATTACTTATATTACAAATATATATATATAGAACACACACACACACACACATATATAATGCAACACATGTATACAAAGAAGTACATATATGGGGATTACACATTACCTAAAACTCAGATATTTATCACTTGAAAAGATTGGTATTCAGAAATTACCAGCACCTGCATAATAAATCTAAATATGCTGCTTAACAAATTCCTATGAACTGAGTAGGAAAATTATATTATAATTCTTAAAAGAATAAGCCCTATTTCTCTTAATTTTTGTTAGAGTCATCATTTGTCATGTCCGCTTGAAAACCACAAAATGCTAACTGATGAATACAGATAGTTGAAATAATGATATAATAAGTGATGGCCATGAAAATTCAGGACAAGTATGCAATAAATATAACCTATTATCCTGTAAGGTTGTCTGTAACTTTATGCAATTTTCTCTATCAGAAATTGTCTAACAGAAAACAAAAACAGAAATCTGTAATATACCTTATAATTAAATTATCATAGAAGAACACTGCTGTGTTAAAGAAAGGAGATTTAAAAATTTAAATGAGGAGCTGAAAATAGTATTCCTAACTTAAAACTGACATTTGGGACAAGGGTTTCTCTAATTCAAGTGTTTCCTTTCTACCCTAAAGCATCCGGTAAGTAACAAAGATCTCACTCTTTTTTTTTTTTTTAAGATTTGATTTATTTATTTGAGAGAGAGAGAGAGCATGAGAGGAGAGAGGTCAGAGAGAGAAGCAGACTCCCTGCCGAGCAGGGAGACCGACGCGGGTCTTGATCCCGGGACTCCAGGATCATGACCTGAGCGGAAGGCAGTGGCCCAACCAACTGAGCCACCCAGGCGCCCCCAAGATCTCACTCTTTTTCACATAAAAATCAGTGCACCATAGTAAATAGAACATAACTGCTCCAATATTAAGGCAATAAACATTTTGCAAAAGTTTTTAAGATGTTGAAGCTTGAGAACCAAAAGGAACTGAAAATACTAGTGATGGAAAAAACATAGAGAAATTGATTGTAAATCCATCATTAGTTTACAAGTTAATACATGTTTTCCAGTTAACAATAGCCAGAGGAGGTTTCTACACTTGTAGAATTATTCACTGAAAGGCTTGTTGTAGGTCATACAATCAGCATTACTACCAATATGCTGCAATTAACCAATACTAATGTATGGAAAATATAAATTTATAAATGGATAGATCATAGAGAAGGCCCTTAGTATGGTATAAAAATGGTCCCATGAAGGCAGAGATGTGTTTTGCTTCTCCTGGAACATTTAGAGTCATGACTGGTACACAGTAGGTGCCAGTTTTCTTTATAAAGAAATGAATGAGTTTTCTTTATAAAGGAGAGGGTTTTGGGGCACCTGGGTGGCTCAGTGGGTTAAAGCATCTGTCTTCGGCTCAGGTCATGATCCCAGGGTCTTGGGATCAAGCCCCACATTGCATCGGGCTCTCTGCTCAGCAGAGAGCCTGCTTCCTTCTCTCTGCCTGCCTGCTTCCTTCTCTCTCTCTGCCTGCCTCTCTGCCTACTTGTGATCTCTATCAAATAAAAAAAAAAATAAAGGAGAGGGTTTTAGTATAGTTTCACTGGCTTCTCCCCATCCCTAATGACACAGAGAAGCACTTTAAGGCCATCCCTGCTCCTGCAGTGTGTGCAGATCCAGGAAAGCTAAGTGAGCATTAGGGATGTGTTCGCATCCCACTATCCCACTAACTCCTTAGAAGTCTTAAGTGAGGTGAACGTTCTGGCTATCACCCCCCTCATCTATAAACGTCAGTGACTGTAATAAATGAACTATAATCCAGTTGAAAATTCTTTTTAAAAGCTAGTTTTCTAAGGCCACTTAAAATATGATTTGGTGTATACAAATCTGGATCATATAAGCCTTCAGAAACATACTTATGAAGCAAAGCCAGAAGCACATATAGCTATAATTCTGAACACTTTTCCCCTTTAGGACAGTATTTTACATAACATCAGCATATAAGCAGAAGCTTTAAATATTTATAGCAAATGAAATATCTAACTTTAGAAAAAAAACAGGCATATTACTTTATATTTTAATTTCCATAGATAATTTTAACAAATTCCCATGTATGAATTTCATTTTATTTTTGTAGTAGAAATCTACGATTTCCCCCTCATCATCAAGCTATTCACACATCCTACAATCACATGCTTAACTGCTTCTCTCCCCTTCCTGGACTGTGAGCTCTATCATGACATAATAAAGGATGTAGAGACTGGTATCCGGAATGACCGATTCCTAATCCTCTTGCAGCCTGCCCAGATACTGCCTACTCAATCTCATTGACTGGAAACGCAAGCTTTCTTATCATAATGATTAAAAAAACAACAACAAAAAAAGAATGGATCCAAAACTGTTCTTAAAAAATTAACTGGAATTACATAATTTTAGAATTTGGAGACATAAGAGTATATAAACTCACCTGGGCAAGCTTGCGCTTTTCTGTATTTCCTCCCTTTTCATTGTGTGATGTGTAAACTGGTGTATACTGTACAGAACCAGAACAGGTCCCATAATCTTCTTCATTTTCCTAGACAGGAGGAAATATATAAGTAATTATTTTAAAACACTTCTTATATTACTTTTAGACAAACTATCTGATGTAGATGCAAATAGCAAAATAACACTTCAGATATAATTTTTAAAAATCTATTTAGGAAGAAAATGAATTTTTCTGTATTATGAGTTAATAATTTCTAAAGTAGTCTCTATTTTGAAAAATTTGGATAAAATTTTTATAAAGATTGTTTACTCTCATCATAAAAATGGAAGTTTTAAGTAATATTATTTCTTCAAAGATAGAAATTCAAAAAAATGGACAAAAATCTGCAAAGATGTAATATGTACTCAAATCAAAAACATACACATACACATAAATATTCATATATATGCAATATTCATAGATTCAAATACACAGCTTCAAACACAATCTTTTATAAATTAAGAACATGCTTCAAATTAAAGTAGCGACTACTGGAAAGATCCTATAAAACCAAATGATGGCATTCCTGGCTTAATTCTGCACCAAAGATCATCTTTTTAAAGAAATTCTCAGCTTGAAGCAAGAATTTCAATTGTGATATCAAGGCAAGCAACTTTATGAAAACATACATCCTGTTAAAGCATCTTTGAAGATCTCCGTTGTTCTGTTATAAAATATGCAAACAATAAAGAGATTATTCAGTGACTGCATATAGAATGGCAGATAGTTGCCAGAGGGCATGTTATGAAAAATACATTGTTGAACAAAGGGCTAAGCATATTTCAAACGTCATTAAAAACATAAATCTCATGTGATTTGTAAAGTATAAGCTTCAAACTAATGCAAGAATCAAGGAAGAATGAAAAGAAGAATATGACATACCTTGTGTTTTAGCTTACTCTTCACTTCCTTTATCCCCTGCTTTGCATGACTTTTTGCCTAGAAAAAGGTAACACAAGAGTCTGGCTCAGCATGGTTCTATTACCACTTAAAGAGTAAGCAGATGAGATCTCACTTCATGAAACTTGCTAACTTCATATTATTTAGAAAAAGAACAAATTATAATCTAAAACTTTATTTTGAGGAAGACCACCCCACTTACTATTATATCTAAATTAGTGAAAACATGATTAGTCTCTATTTGTATACTAGTATCATACAAAGGCTAACTTACAGCCTGTTTTGCCTCCTAAACTATAGAAAATACAGGAGTCAACTAGATGACTACTGCCCAGTCCTAATTTGAAATTGTGATTAACTGGGGGGTGAAAAGCAGAATCCACATCATCCCAGCAGCAGGCTATTGGGGCAAATGTTTGGGTTTTAAGAAACTGAGGCAACTTTACAAAACTTTATTAAAATGTTTTTACAGGCAGACATAGGTTTTTATTAGCAGAAGTATCTTAATGTTATGGCTATTTTATGCCCAGTTTTTCTGATACAAATTAAAAGTCACTTAACAAAAGATGTTATCCTCATGTTCCACAGGGAATCTGACTGCAGCATTTGAGCTTCTCAGGTCCTGGTATGATTAGTGGGGATATAACTTAACTAAAGACCAATAACTGGGGGCCTCCCTTAAGCCTTTGCATTTTTTCTACTGGAAATTCCCACTCAGAGTAGCCAGAGCAGAAAAGAAAGGAAATTCACATTTATCTTGTGTTTCCTTGGTATATGACTATGTGCTGGGTACCTAGCATGAATTAGCTCATTTAATCATCACAAATCTGTGAAGTTGGTGCTATTATTACTACATTTTACAAATAAGGAAAGTGACTCAGAGGGCATCAGTCTGCATAGCCTAGATTCAAATCCAGGTCTGTTTCATTTCTAAGTCCAACTTCCCACCATCACAAAAGAGAAGGAAGAACTAGGTTTTAAAATATATATATTGAACACAGGTCTTATGAGAGAAAAGGCATTATGAGTCTCCCTCTACAGACATGGAAACTAAGGTCATAGGGACTTAAAACTTTCCAACTCCAGTGTTCTTGTTCCTTCTACCAAACCATCCTGCCTTCCCAAGTTACTTCTAGGAAGAGTGATACATGTCTTCCCAAGTTCATTTAGGGGGATTGTCTCATTTCTTTCCTGTTAATATCTGTAGTACCCTATACAGTATTTGGTATATAGTAGTTGCTCAAATTATGTATTAAACTCAGATAAACAACTATTTCTTTACTGCAAATGAGGCAAAATCAAAACATATTATACACAGTAAAAGATAACCTAAAAAGTCCAATAACCCTAAATTGTATTTCCATGGTTCTTTAGAATTAAAGCATTTTCACATTCCTTGTTTTATTGGTAAAGCCACTCTATCTATTCAAAGGGTCCTGTATTAACCCTTACATTCCCACTAGTTAAAAATGAATAATTACCAAGAAAATATTCCTGTTTCCATCTCCTAGAACTTGTATCCATCTTTGCTCTTATTGTATCTATATTCTAATTTATCTAAATAACCTCTATTCTTTCAAAATTTGCTTGATTCACACTAATCTTTTCAGATGCTCCTTGGTGTATACAGTTGAATCTAGTGTCAGTCATGATTCTGTAATTCATACACTGATTCATTTAAATAGCTGTTGCCCTACCTCTTCCATGGACCTTCTTCAGACAGTCTGGAAGATGGGGTATAGATGTTCTATCCTTTTCAATACCAAGTTGAAACTAAGCAATAAACAACTATTCTCTTACAGAGAAGTATCCAGCAAATGGCTTTAGTTAATAATTTAAAAGGCAAAATCCTAACAAAAAAGTTGACTCAGAAAATCTTTCAGCCAAATCAATCATATATACACTTTACTGTTATTTTTAGATTTATAAGAAAAGTATACATGTTAGTTCTAGTTTTCTTTCTGGTCTCTATAAGGATAGAAAAATGTAAGCATAAAAAAGCATAGAGAAAATGTTCCAAGCATAGAAGAATGATTTTTTTTTAAAGATTTTATTTATTGGGGCACCTGGGTGGCTCAGTGGGTTAAGCCTCTGCCTTCGGCTCAGGTCATGATCTCGGGGTCCTGGGATTGAGCCCCGCATCGGGCTCTCTGCTTGGCAGGGAGCCTGCTTCCCCCCACCTCCCTGCCTGCCTCTCTGCCTACTTGTGATCTCTGTCTGTCAAATAAATTTAAAAAAAAAAAGATTTTATTTATTTACTTGACAGACATTACAAGTAGGCACAGAGGCAGGCAGAGAGAGAGAGAGGAGGAAGCAGGCTCCCCACTGAGCAGAGAGCCCGACGCAGGGCTCGATCCCAGGACCCTGGAATCATGACCTGAGCCGAAGGCAGAGTCTTTAACACACTGAGCCACCCAGGCGCCCCAGAAGAATGATTTAACAACAGGACAAAACCATTATTTCCTTCAACCAATACATATTTGGTTCTTCTGTACTATGTCCAAAACCCAGAGCGAAGGGACCATGATACAAACATAAAACTAGCAGGAGCAGTGCCTCTATCACTCACACTATGTGCCACACTCAGTGCTCTAACTCAAATAACCAGTACAACGCCTAGTATGCGAGAGGTACTCAAATAACTTACTGAATGAATGAAACAGTTTAAAACATGGTTCCCAGTTTTTAAAAACTTACTATCTATGGAAAATCAAGTAAATAAACCCTGTTAAACCCATTCAGGAGAGAGAGAGATCAGAAGTTTTGTTCATAGTAATTTGTGGTCAAAGGAGGAAGTTTAAGAGTTCATAGTTCAAGCAGCCTCGAAAAGATGAGTTTTAGGTACAACTACGAAAGTCACAAACTGACTTTACTTGTCCCAAACCTCTTGACTTCTTGATTCATGTGCAACATGATCACAAGATAAATGATGAAAGCTATTAAAAACATTCTGAAGACCTTAATTGGCTTGAAATTAATTTAGGGAATTATCTTCCAGAGAGCAGAATTTTGACTTGTTAACATTTTACTATTCTGCAGAAAATAAAACACTCTACTGATGAGAAAGAAAAAAATACGAATAATGAACTAAGTTTTGAACATGTTTATTTCTAGGTTTTTGTTGAAAATAGAGAAAAATTAAGGAGAAAAACATATTTAGCAAAGTAATACAAAATGTTTTCTCTTAGACTGAGGAAAAATTTCCAAGTGCTGGGGCGCCTGGGTGGCTCAGTGGGTTAAAGCCTCTGCCTTCAGCTCAGGTCATGATCTCAGGGTCCTGGGATCCAGCCCTCCATCGGGCTCTCTGCTCAGCGGGGAGCCTGCTTCCCCCTCTCTCTCTGTCTGCCTCTCTGCCTACTTGTGATCTTTCTCTCTCTGTCAAATAAATAAATAAAATCTTAAAAAAAAAATTTCCAAGTGCTTGTTCAAGGAATAAAATAGGGGGCACTTGGACTGAGAAACCTTTTTTTATAATCTTAAATGAATGTGAGAAACAAGGCTAGTCTGATGTTTCATATGATGTTTCATATTTCATATGAAATAGCCATATGCTATTTCATCATAAAAAAATAAAATCTCTCCAAAAAACTGTATATAAATTAAACCACTAGTATTATAGTAAGATAGTGATACACTCAGAGAGGTTTTCCAGAAAAACTATGAAACAACCAAACAAAATGCACAGGCTGCTGTTTTAGGCAAAATGGATTAAAAATGGATTCCTCTTCCTATGATGAGGCTTCAAACAGTTCAGAATTGTGGTACCATATTTTTGAATCCACTCTGTAGATTAGCTTCCCTACTATAAGATGTAACATTTGAAATGGATTTTTTAACAGTAATGGTGGCTACATATATGTCATAATTGTAAGTCAAAATAAGAATATAAGTTCTAAGTTTATTAAAACTTAGATATTAAAACTTAAATAATATATTATCCCATTATTAATTCAATCACACTACTTCCTTGACTGATAGAGCATTTGAAGATAGACTCTTATAAAATCAGAACTACTGCCCTCAGACGCCTGGGTGGCTCAGCTGGTTGAGCCTTGGACTCTTGATTTCTGCTCAGGTCATGATCTCAGGGTCCTGAGATTGAGACCAGCATTGGGCTCACGTTCAGTGTGGAGTCTGCTCGAGATTCTCTCTCCCTCTTTCTCTGACCCTACTCCTGCCTGCATGCGTGCTCTCTCTCTCTCTCTCAATAAATAAATGAATAAAATATTTACAAAAAACCTACTGCCCTGAGTATTTTTAGGAATAAAAAATACATATGACCTACTCCATTTAAAAATTATTTTATTGAGGGACGCCTGGGTGGCTCAGTTGGTTAAGCAGGTCATGATCCCAGCGTCCTGGGATCGAGTCCCACATCAGGCTCCTTGCTCGCCAGGGAGCCTGTTTCTCCCTCTGCCTGCCACTCTGTCCGCCTGTGCTCGCTCGCTCTCTCTGACAAATTAAAAAAAAAAAATTATTTTATTGAATACCAACCCACTAGTTCCAACCAGTTTAATACTAGAGATAAAGATGCACACAGGCAAAAGAAGTGCTGAAACAGAGATATGAGGACCCAGAAGGTATGTGAACCCTTATAGTGTGGAGTTGGACATTTTATAGGGAAATAGCTAATGCTTAAACTAAGTCTTATAGAATGAATTAGTGTTTATTGGATGGATAAAATCCAAGAAATAAATGTGCCAGTTAGTAGATATGGATCGTGTAAGAATAGATGCAGAAGAGAACATCTTGCATTCATGAAATGAGGAGTAGCTCATTATCTCTAGAAATATGGCAGGCTCTAGGGGCTCAGGTGAATTGAAAGGACAAAAGAGGGAGGGATCAGTCTTAAAGGGTCTTAGCTATTATATTAAGGAGATTTTTATTAATTATTTTTGTTACTGTTATTGATATGGCTATTTTTATTTTACTTCAGCCATGGAGAATGACTGAAGAATTTTAATTATAGAGAGTCAAGCATCTTTGAGGGAAGAGAATATGCAATATTTTCCTATTTTTTCTACTTTAGCTTCAGGTATACAATGGGAATTTAAAATATGTTGTTAAATGAAAAAAATCAAATCTTTAAAAATGGCACTTCGTTATGGACTGCTTCAACCTAAGTGCACAATTTTACAGATAGCTTTGAAATAAACAAGAACTGGTTTTAGATTATATAAAGGGAATATCCTTTCTATACAACAATTTTAATAACTGAATTCACTTTGGTCAATATTAACTCTAAATTTTTTAAAGCTTTTTCTTAAAAGAAAAAATAAAGTATTATAGATGTACATGTCTGTCAGCTAGGAAAATGTATAATTTTATTAATCAAATTTTTAAAAAAATTTTTTTTAAAGATTTTATTTATTTGTCAGATAGAGAGAGAGTGCAGGAGCGAGCACAGGCAGACAGAGTGGCAGGCAGAGGCAGAGGGAGAAGCAGGCTCACTGCTGAGCAAGGAGCCTGATGTGGGACTCGATCCCAGGGCGCTGGGATCATGACCTGAGCCGAAGGCAGCTGCTTAACCAACTGAGCCAATTTTTAATCAAATTTTTAATTATCAAAAGAAAACTTACAAATTTATATGCTGTCCGTACAGCTGGAGTTGCTTTGGTCATTGCTGTGTTAAACAGTGCACCTCCTTTCTGTAAAGAAAAAGAAGAAACATATTTCAAAAAAACTTAAACCAGACTGTCCTGAAAACAAATTATATATTATAATAATGAATTATATATTTTAATCATAAAAATAATTAATAAATTTATTATAAATTTATAAATAAAATAAATCATGTTTTAATTATAAAATTATAATAAATTATATAATATATTGATAATAGTATGGAAAAAGAGCTTTTCTCACAAATTAAAGACCTACATAAATTGTCACATTAAGTGTTTTCAAACTTTCATATACTATAGTAGTTTCAGACAAAATGTAAACATTCTACTCTGTTCTTTTAGTTGGTGTGATACATGATTTAAAAATCATTTCATCTTTGCAGTTTAGGCAGACTTAAGAAATATGACCAGTAATAGGTATATATTTAAAATTTAATTAAAAAAAGAACTAAAATAAACTGTTTATCAATTGTTTTAGATTGGACAATAAAGTCTAAATGTGTGGAGGCAAGTTTTACATTTAAAAAAGATCATATTAACAACAAGCACATTACCAGAAATGATAAAACTCCCCTCAAATGTTATTTCTCCTAATTCCTTTGTTCTAGGATAGAATATAAGCTGACAATAATGTCTTGTTTTTCAAAACACACCATTTATCTCTGGAAAAAAGCTTTTCATTTTAAAATTATGAATATCAATAAATTATACTAGCATAAAATAAAATACTTAAAATGTGAAAAAATACAAACATTTCCAATATTGCCAATAAACGGCATAAGCATAAACAGCATATGAGAGTCAAAATAAGAATATAATTTTACTGAATACTTCTCCATATACATTCAAGTGAAAGAGGAAGAAACAGTGAAGGGTTATCATTACCTTGACTGTATGCACCCATTGCTGATATGACCTTGGGTTCCCTGGAAAATATAAAAATAAGATGTCAGGAATATTTGATCTAAAATAAATCATAAACTAAAATTCATCAAGAACTAATATTTCCAGATGTTAGTAGGCAAATTTTATTTATCTGCAATGTTGTGAAAAAATCAATGGTATTGCAAAACTATTAAATTCTTCTAACTCTTAGGAACACAGTGATTAGAATGTTTTGGAACAGACATTTTTTTTCTTTTCTCATGTATGAAGGTAATATGTTATTCTGTTTTCTTTCATTTTAAGGAGGGGTAAAATATACCCTCTTTTTGAAATCCAAGATTCCTATGTCTTTTATACTAATTTTTCAATGTTTTATATCTATGTTGTCTTGTAAAAGTGTGCCTCTTTTATGCAACTGTGTTCATTTAAAAATAATATTGCCAGGGGCGCCTGGGTGGCTCAGTGGGTTAAAGCCTCTGCCTTCGGCTCAGGTCATGATCCCAGGGTCCTGGGATCCAGCCCTGCATCCGGCTCTCTGCTCAGCGGGGAGCCTGCTTCCTCCTCTCTCTCTCTGCCTGCCTCTCTGCCTACTTGTGATCTCTCTCTCTGTCAAGTAAATAAATAAATAACTTAAAAAAATAAAATAAAAATAAATAATATTGGCGGTGCATAGGAAAAGAAAAAACTAGATGGTAATTTAAAAATGCAAAGAAACTTGAAGACAAAAGAGATTATTCTATGGTTTTTAACTATTAACATTAATGGATCACAAATTCTACTGCAATGCAATACAGTCAAGTTCTGAAGATATTCTCTAGTTGTAATTCCAAGTTTGGAAGATAATACCCAAGGAAATATGAAGCCAATGAAGGTTTTAGTCTACAGAGCATCATGGTTATTAGAAAGTTCAAATGCTGACAAAGTTCTTTTTTTTTTAAAGTTTTTATTCAAGTTCCAGTTAGTTAACATACAGTGTAATATTACTTTCAGGTGTACAATACAGTGACTCAACACTTCCATACAACACCCGGTGCTCATCACAAGTGCACTCCTTAAAACCAGTTCTAATAAAACTAGTAATCACATATTTGGTTCCAAGTATGGTAATTTAATCAATAAAATGACATCAAAGGGCAAAAAAAGAGAACACAATAATCTCAAGTAATGTTTTATATCAACTGACTTAAATTTCATCTACCTTCTTGGTTTAAATGCTTAAAAAACAAAGTCCTGATGGCTACTCCAAGTACAAGTAATCCCTAAAACAGATTATGGTTTCTTCTTTTTTTCAATTGTGGTATAGTTGACATATAACATTAAGTTAGTTTCAGATATAAAGCATGATTCAATATTTGTATATATTGCAAAGTGATCACCACATAAGCCTAGTTAAGATCTTCACCATATATGTTCTCTACTTGCATATAGTTGTGTTCTTTTAAGAAATTTATTATCTTGCTGTTATAAAATAGAAGCAGAATGATCCCAGCCCAAGAATTTATTTCCAGCTGTTGTCTTTGCATTCCTAAGCAACATCAGGCAAAATGTGTCAAGCTCTGATCTTACTCCTGTAATTAAAATCTTTCTCTAACTCACAGAAAAAAAATCAAGGAATAACTCCCATTGTAAAAAACATCTCTTACTACTCAGCACTGCATTTCACTTTTCTGGAAGAAAATACATTGGCAAAAATAATATTTTTTCTATTTATGAAATGATTATAGCAAAATGTGTCTACTTAAAATAACCTATGTAAATAAAATCTGCACTGTTAAAAAACCATGAGTTTCAGGTGGTATTTGTCCTAAACAATTTTTAAATTATATTTCCTTTATAAAATGGCAAAAAATTCAAGTTATTCTATCAATTTATTTCCAAGGAGAGTTTATTAACAAAAAAAATAAACAGTAAGTCTTTTTCCAGATTGTTCATATACTTTTACCTCTCTACTAAATGTTCTTAACAGTTCATATATTTATTAACTTCTCTATTAGAAATGATTTGATAGGAATCACACATTTAAGACTTGGTTATTCTTTATAGTATTCTGGAAAGTGCTTTCCCCAAAATAAATGGAAGAAAATACAAAGAGAAACACTAACTTCTATGATAACTACTTACTTAGCATTCTGGAACACTTGTCAAGAAAATAATTTTTAAGCCCCTAAACTACAAAGAAAATAAGTATCATAAAACTTCAGAGTAGTTATAGAAGGATCAGTGCCTTATTTAGAGTTGTGAGGAATAAAAATAGCTCTCATATTCAACTCTCCACAGGTCACAAAATGTTTTTATACCTACATTCCCTTATTTGATTTGTGTTTTTGTAATCTAAGATAGGTAAAGCAGGTATTATCTTAGGCAGCACATTTCAATGAGAAGGAAGTGGGCTTTGGAGTCCAATGGTGTGAGGGTTCAAGTCCACTGTATCCTTGTAAACTATGGGGTTTGGGATTAGGTCTTTAACCTGGCTGCTACAATGTTACTTAGTACAGTACCTAGCACATCACAGACACACCAAAAATGTAAGTTATTATTGTCAGTAACTTGCCAAATGAAGAAAGTAAAGGTTCTGAGGTACATTATTTGCCCAAGGTCACAAAGATAGCAACTGAGAAAAAATAAGAATCTAGGTATTTGAATTTTTGGTTCTGTAGTCCTTCAACTCTGAAATTCTACCTCTTAAGACTCTTAAATAAAATATGATAAAACAGAGATTTCCTCTGTATCTCTTCACACTAATTACATTAGAAATGAAAAGGGGCTGTTCAAAGCAAATACCTTGGGAAGAAAGAGTTCACAGAATCACCAATAATAATCCAGAATTATATGCACAGGGGAAAACAGGAAGTCCCTACATAAACTGCTTCAGATGATGGGGAAACGTGGTAGGATATAGGTAGAGTCCTGTTAAATTTTTTTAAAAGATATCTGTTTCTCTAAATTTAGTGCTTTTCAGATTGAAAGTTTCTATTTCCACAAAATTTGAGACAAACGCATTATTTTAAAAAATATTTTTTAAAGGCTGTTTTTCTTCTTAAAAATGAATCTGAATGCCAAAAAAAAAAAAAAATCCAAGTCCTTCCTAAAGTCACTGGGTTATGGAAATAACAAGCATTACTGAGGAAATTCCTAGCATTGTTCTCATTAAACATACGAGTGGTTTTCTCACACTCAAGGACAGAATATCTTTGTCTCCCACTTGTCCAAAGACTTCTTCCTTAAACATATTTGTTTAAATTCCAGCAATTTGTAGTTATTTCTCAAAAAATATATAAATTTACCTAAACTGTTCAGTGAAGCCAGAAAAATACCAGTAAAGTGGATGACTACCTCTTCCAATCCCCTTGGTGCCTCAGTCAGTACAGAAAGAGAGAGAAATAAATAAAAGACTGATCAGATTATATCAGGAAACTAATGAGAAATGAATGCTAATGAAGAATAACTATACGCTTCTTTATAAAATCAAACTGAAATGTTTCTCCTTCTTAAAGTTTAGATAACTGGAAGTGGATTTAAAAAACTAGCCTGATTTTAAGTGAAAAAAAAAAAAAAAAAGAAAAAACCCCACCCCCCCCCCCCCCCCCCCCCCCCGTTCTTAACTACTCCATATTCCTTGGCTGCTTTTTCATAGACCAATATTTGTGTTTATCTAACTGCACCCTTTGCCCTACTTACGTCCACTTCTATTACCTTTTAGCCTCTATAGATATTCTTCCTTTTACATACTTATATTCTACAAAGGTCTCATGAAAAAATCAGGAGTAACAGGGATTCCTTTAACAGTCCTGACCACAGGGATTCACAGGCAGAAAACAGTTTCTGGAAATCTGTATGCATTCACAGTCTTTAGTCATAGTTCTAGATTCAGTGTGAATCTAGATTTTCTATGTATGACTGTCCTGCTTTGTATATTCTTATCAGAGCCACAATAATTATGAAGTTCCACCGTGCTCATATTCATTTTATCATCACCGTGCATACCAGCAACAAACAGGATACATAAACTGTTACTGCAATAGCACAGAAAGGGGAGAAATTAGATGCTTCTTTGAAATTTCCTAATTATTTTTGCTTAGCTTTAGTGAATGTTGATTTTTCTTATGGTGATCTTTCTTGGGGCTTAGTAAAAAATCTTCAACGGATAATGACAAGACAGGAATTTTACTTTTATCCACTCGGAGTGGAGAAGGCTTGGGCAGTGCTCTAGTTTACTGAATGTCTTCTAATTAAGAAGATTTCTTATCATAAGAAAGCAATATATTATAGTTATTAAAGCAAGAGCTTTGAACGCAGGCAGATACATGTTGAGTTCAGACTCTAGCACTACTAGCTGTGTGACCTTGAGCAAATTGTTGAGATAAGTGCCCTTATAAAAACGGGGATGGGTAATCAAAATACCTCAGGGGCTCTGAGGATTAAATGAGATAAAATTTATAGGCTCTTATAAGAGATTCTGTCACATATTAATATTTAGTAAGAACAATTATAATTATTCTTACTGTAACTATGAGAAAAATGAGTTATAATAGTTTACTTCTTCGAAAAATAGTTTCATATCATGATACAGACATCTTTCTTATAAATATAGTCTAAATGACAAATGTATAATGTTCATTATATATCATTTATAAGAACATTACTAATTTTTATTAGGTTATTCATATATTTTTTTCAAATCCTAATAAATTGTGCTTTATATTCTTCTAAGAATAATCTCTATATATCTCTAATAATCTAAAATACAATTAAAAAATAACACTTGATAGCCAGACATAATTTGTAATATACTTTCTTGCTGTACATACTGAAGTTAATACTTGTTGAATTATGCTTTCCCTTTCATTCAGTATTGCTCCTGCCACCACCAAATTAAGATAAGCGTTCAAAGCTTTCTGCATTTTAAGAAAGAACAACAAAGTGGTTGGCATGAAGTTGTACTGCAAATGTAGCAGTCTCTAAGTCAGATGCCAACTGGTGATCAATATTCCATTCTTTTTAAATCATGAGACCTTTAATGAAAAATTTTAGCAACCCCTCTCCCACCAGAAAAGCCACCCACCTATCCTCTATTCTAGAACAGAGGTATCTGGACCAATGGTTAAGACTACAGAATTCAACTCTACAAAACGATCACAGTTCTACCCCATTACTGTCACAAGATGTCATCTTCAATTCCATATACAATACTAGCCCCACGGGTCATAAAAATAATGAGACAGCAGTTATATAAATACTGAATGGATGCCTCAAGCAATTTGTCCATGAGCTGACAATATTTTGCTTGTCTGAGTTGAAAAGTAAAAAAGCCTTATTTTAACACAAAAGTTCCATTGAAGCTAAATTTTTACCCATGAGCTGAGGAAAGCAAGGAGCTTGGCTTATTCGCTGAGTCAAGTAAACTAAGTTTTTCCCAAAGCTAAATGCTTTCAGTGAAATGCTATATATCAGATGAAGGTCCATAAATGCTCGGTTCATCTCTACCTCTTTTAATGAACAAATTTTCTCAATGGTTTTTGTATTTCGATGGTGCTTTACACAACTTACTTAAGAATAAAATTAAATTTGGGGAAATCTGTAGAAGCATTCTTACTACTATTTGTCTTTTCATGTTTTATTTCTCATTTCTAGCAACTATTTATTCAAACACACACTAAAGACATCTCTTCCCAAAATTAAACCTACAGATAAAAAATTACTATTATACATGGTGAAAATGAACATACCAGAGATTTTTGTTTGTTTAGTTCACCCTGTACCTGGAACAGTGCCTACTATATATGTAAACACTTAGCACAACACCACCTGAATGAATGAAAGTGACATTTCAAGGACTCAAGCAAAATCCTCTGCCAGAGTCAGAAGCAAGCATGTACAAAGTACATGTACAAAGTACCAGTTCATAAGTCATTAACTGCCTAGGTAAGCGTAATGTTGTTTGAATACTTACATATGAAACACTGTAATTGTTTAATTATATTAAAGTGCATTATATTAAATAAAAATGAGATATCACCTAGCTTATGTTTCACACATACAAAATAATACGACGCCTTCCATTTTTTTAGTGAGCATTTTTTATAGTGACAAGTGTAAGCACATGGGATGGTAAACTGAAAAGTCTTTTCCTCATGCTGCAATGTTCTGCAAAGCAAAAAAAAAAAAGGCAAAGACTACTATAACAATACACTTACTTCAAATGTAAAAGCACTGTGGTATTCAAATCTTTTTTTTAGATTATATTATAATCAAATATTTCAACTATAATCTTAGTTCTTTAAATCTTACTTAGTAGTAGACATCACTATGGGTTATTTTTAGCAGGCAACACTAGTCAGGATGAAAGACAGGAAGATACAAGCTAAATGCATTTCTGTGACATTTATTTCTACTAATATTAAAAGATTATTCAAGCAAACAGCTACCAATTCATGAGACCATCTTAACACCTTGAACAGTAAAATAAGTTAACACCATAGCTCTTATAAGATCAAGAAAATATATCTAAGACTTTGTATGTTTAAGAGAAAATAGTTCCTTATGAAGTAGATTATATCAGATACAAGTGTAAAAATCAAAACAATTATTACTCAGAAAATGGATAATCACACTGGAACTAGTCTTTACCTCCACAAAAACCACCAGAAGTGATTTCCTCTTCAAATACATCAGAGAAACCCCTTCCTGCATTTAGTTTTGCCAGTCGACCATCAATAAACTGAAATTAAAAAGCGTCAAATATGTTAATTTTCACTTTCTTCATAAAATTAATTTTACTTACAGAAAAATATTAATATCAGATACTTATATAAATATAATTACACATATATATATATACACACACATATATAGATACATGTCAAGAAAACTCAAACAATTAAAAGAGCCCGGTAAAATAACAGCACTTTAGTTAAATCAGAAATGTATGGTACAGACTGTGACTTCATTAACGAGAAAAATAATGTATGATTTACTGACACTTGGCTACTTTCTATTTTGACTATCTGTGGCATCTGAAATTTGTACCTTTTGGATTATAAAAAAATGTTATAAATGTTTTCAGGTTTCTCCATCCATAATGAAGGTGAAGTATCTTTAAAGTCCCTTGCATAAGAGACACTGGGTAATATAAGAAAGACTTAAATGATGTTTGAAAGATAAGCCTGAAGATTTGGAGATTAATGCGAAATGTTCACTTTCATGATAGAATTAATCCTGGCCATAATTTTTTTACTCTGAAAAATTTAAATTTAGCCAAATTAAAATAGCTTGACTTTTAAACAATTCTCACTCTGTCCTGGTTCTAAAAAAAAAGTTTTCTATTTAAGTGAACAAAACTAATTTAGAGAAGTTCTATAGAGCAATACAGTATTCCTCAGGTAGCATTTTAAAAATTATTTAATGGCAGTAAGTTGCATCAGTTTTTTAAGACTCTGAGACAGAAATCTCTTACAGGCCAAAATTAAGAAAGAAACAAATGAAATCAACAGAGTCCTGTTCAAAATGTGGTTTAACTACCTTATATTATCATAGAATAATTTTGAACCAAAATGTGGTTAGAAGGATTTAAACAGATATAGCCTAAACGATGTATAGTACTGGCTTTCTTTCTTTCTTTTTTTTTTTTTTTAAGAATGTGAGTTGCTCTTATAAAAATTAAAACTTTTTGAGGGTAGGGACCATAGATAACCCAATTTTATAGCCTCATTATGCATGGAATAAAAAAGTTTCCAATAATATAAGCAAATATAAACAGGAGTTTGGAGAATGAAAGGCTTGTATCACATCGCTGCTACTTATTAGCTTTATGATCTTGGGCAACTTGGTGTCTGTGAGTCTGTTTCCCCTTCTATAAAATGGGAAAAATAAATATCTTATGGCATTTTGTGAGGGTTAATTGAAACAATATGAAGTACCTAGATTGCAGGCAGAGAATAAATGTTAAATACTAAAGTCCGCCTTTTCCCACGACCACCACCTTTTCGATCTCTGTCAATTTACGGATTTCCTGAGTGTAGGATCACTGTCTTTCTCATTTGTATCTTGAATACCTGGCAAAAGCCTCACATATAGTTTGAAATGAATGTTTGCTGAAAGACTCACATATATTGAAACAATGTGAAAGGCATGTGTATGTAATTATTAATTTCATTGTATCTTGAGATAAAAGGTAATAATTTTGGCATCTTCCCTACATATGATAAATGGTTAATTTGAAAATAAAGTGGTTTAAAATGCTTGCAAGATTTGACTTTCATATATTTTCAACACAGCACTACAAATCAAACTAAAGTGATCTAATTTGATGGACTAAGTATCATTTTGAAGAAAAAAAGTGAAGTAAAATGATGAATTTAAAGCAATATATTACTGACAAATAAAGCAAACTAAGACATCCTTTTAAAGGACTTAATTTGCTTTAAAAGATTAAGACTACAAGACTTTTTAAAAGGTTTTCATTTTTATGTTTATTAGAAATAATCCATCCATTTTAGTTTGAGTGGGATAGTTCAACATCTAAAAGGAGATAAATCCCAAAACTATTTACTGATTATGCATTTTTGAGCATGAGTAACTACTTTGTGTTACTGAACTAGTGAATCGAGCCAATAAAAATTAACCACTTGGTAAAATGCCTCGTGTTATCAACTGACTTTACAGACAATTCTGTCAGTGACAATCAGACATTAATCTGCATACATACTTAATGAAAATGTTTGTTCTTAAAATAAAAGATGGATTTTGTGCACATACACACACATATTCTATATACATACACACAAATATAGATACCCAGGGATAAGCTGAGAAGTGGCATTAATGGAGAAAAATATGCTTAAGGTAACAGTTTTCTAAATTTCTTTTTCTAGTTTTGATACAGCAACCAATAACACATTTTTCCTTTTTTTCCAAGTGGATTTGGGTCATGGTTCCTCCATTCTAGTAACTCTGGAGGATTTCATCGTAAGTAAAAAAGATAAGAGCATCTTAGCTATTTTGCATAGAAGTAATTTTGAACTAAAAAATATTATCTGTTGGAAAATCTATAACTATAATGGGCTGCAACCTTCCAGTTGATTAACAGTTACCCACATAATTTAGTGAATACATATCTCTAGGTAATTGGAAGACGTAAGCTTTAGAAGAATTAATTTGGAATTGCAAGTAATGACAAGTAACACTGTTAATAACAATGAAAGTGCTATAGATATAATAAAACATTAGGGTACAAGTAGATTTTTAAAGGAATTTAAGAGTGTGAATTAAGGTGATGCTTTTTACATAAATCTTAATATTTGCTTTTCATTCCAAAAGTGAAAATTAAAACCTGGACCTAAACATGCTAAATAACCACACCAAAACATAAATAACATAATTGAAAACTTCAAAAAAATTCATAGACATAATTCTATAGCATGAAGTCCATAATTTTATTATAAATTATAAATAAAAGTCATTTAAATAAGGATATATATAATTATCAAGATCATTGATATTATTCCAATTGCAAGAATTGCATTTTGTTAATCCTTATGACATAATCTTAAAAGTAGTGTGACAGGTTACAAGAGAAATGTTTTTAAGCAGTAGAGTTACTTCTTGCTACTCTCTTTGATAGTTATTGCTAAGGTTTTTCAAATGTTTTTATCTTCAAATAACTATCTTTTTTTTTTTTTTTTTAGAGATTTTATTTATTTATTTGACAGAGAGAGAGAGATCACAAGTAGGCAGAGAGGCAGGCAGAGAGAGAGCAGGAAGCAGGCACCCTGCAGAGCTGAGAGCCTGATTCGGGGCTTGATCCCAGGACTCTGAGATCATGACCAGAGCTGAAGGCAGAGGCTTAACCCACTGAGCCACACAGGTGCCCCTAAATAACCATATTAATAGGAAATTAAAGAAATTATCTATTTAAAGAAATTATCTATTGTTTTAAATGGACTTCAGTAAGCAATACCGTTAAATAAAAACAAACATTCACCATATCAATTTTCAAATAAAATATATATGTTTTAAAAATACAATAAAATGTAAAGAATAGACTTAGTGTTAAGCTTCTTTCTAAAAAAATATAAAGAATATGTTCTGATCAGATTCACAGAATAAACTTAAATATATGGCCCAGCAGATTATGCATCTTTGCTCTAAGAGATAAACTGTATGTTTCTCAGTTCCTTAATTTCTCTCCAGTCACTGCACTTCTGGCATTTAATCTAAAAATCCAAAATAAGTTATGCTATTAATCAGTGTTCTAAATGCCTTCAGTGGTGTAGACATATGTTATATAAATATTTAATTGTAATCAACCCATCAAAACTCTGAGGATGACAATAATTAAACTGTATGAGTCTTAAATGATTTTTAAAGATTTTGACTTTTTAAAAAAGAGCTCACAAAAAACACTGTTCTGAGGAGAGAAAGTTAGTGGTGCACTTCTTTATCAAGCTGGGGAAGCGGGAAGATGGAGTGCTGTTTTTTGTGCTAACACAACAGTCTTATTACTGAAGCAAAGCAGCAGAGGCAGAGGAGCAACACAAAAAACAAATCGAGACTCCCCAACTCCTTTTTCCGCCTGGAGGAAAAATGAACATGTTTCAAAATTTACCTCCTATTAGAAATTCTTCCTGCACAAATGTAAGATAACTAATCTAATAAAAGCTTAAGAGCTAGAGAAAAAATACATATTTAATGAGTAGAAATCTTCAGCAATTTAAAGAAAAAAATGTAAATAATGTAAAAAAAAAAGTACATTTATAACAGATCCTTAAAATTTCCTTTCTATATCATGCTTTGGGCTAAAAAAAAAAAGTAGTATAATTTAAATATTCCTTCTTATAAATGCTCAGTAAACCTTGACAGGTTAGTGAAAACTACACTGAAGTGTTACAATAAATTAAGTCAACAGACATTTATAGACACCTGCTAAATGTAAGGAAGGCATTCAGTTAGTCACTATATATAAAAACACAAACTGCTGTAACAAATGGGAATGAGGTAGGTCAGTTTAGAGCTAAACCAACAGAATTAAGTATATGAAGGAATAGAAATAAACTTATCTTTATTCCATTACAATACTAGGCAAATAAAACTATAAGGATACTAAATTACACTGCTATGGTATAATGACCAGGAAAACACTTTGAAGGGTATAAAAAAGCCCATTCAGTGTGATTTATTATTGGAACTAATAACCTAAAAAGCATTAACAGAACAACACTATCCTCTAGGATATATCAACAGATAGCCTTTAGATAATTTGCAACAAAATCAAGTCTGTTAAACTTCATGACCACTAGACCAAAGAATCAATTCAATCATTCGATAAATATCTAATTAGATGTTTACTATATGTCAGATACTTTCCTAGATGCCTGAAATACAGAAAGAAATAGAACAAATATTCCAGACTTCATGGGCATTCTCTCTTTTTTTCTTGATGAATCTAACTAAAGGTTTATTGATTTCATTTATCTTTTCAAAGAACTAGGTCTTAGTTTCATTGATTTTTCTATTTTTTAAGTCTCTATTTTCATTTATTTCCTCTCTGATCTTTATTATTTCCTTCCTTCTACTAACTTTGTTCCTTTTCTAGTTCCTTTAAACTTAAGACTGTTTATTTGAGACTTTTCTTGTTTCTTGAGATAGACCTGAACATCTCCTCAGACAAGGGTAACAAAAGCAAAAATAAACAAATGAGACTATATCAAACGAAGAAGCTTTAGCACAGTGAAGGAAACCATCAACAAAATGAAAAGGCAACCTACTGAATGGAAGGAGGTACTTGCAAATGATGTAACAGATGAAGGGTTGATATCCAAATTACATAAAGTTCTCATATAACTAAATAACAATTAAAAAAAACAATTTAAAAATGGGCAGAGGATCTTAACACACATTTTTCCAAAGAAGGCACAGACAACAGACATATGTAAAGATGTTGAACATTACAAATCATCAGGGAAATCCAAATCAAAACAATGAGATAACACCTCAAAACTGTCAAAATAGCTATTATCAAAAAAAGAAAAGAAATAAAAAGTACTGGCAAAGATGTGAATAAAAGGAAATCCTCATGCACTGTTGGTGGGAATGTAAATTGGTGCAGCCACTAACAGTAAGGAGTTTCCTCCAAAAAATTAACAACAGAACTACCATACTATTCAGCAATTTTACCTTTGGGCAATTTATCCAAAGAAAATGAAAACACTAATTCAGAAAGAAATATGTATCCCTATGTTCACTGCAGCATTACTTAAAATACCCAAGATAGAAGCAACTTGTGTTCATTGATAGATGAATGGATAAAGAAGATGTGGTGTGTACACACACACACACATACACACTCTACACATACAATGGACTATTATTTCTCAGCCATAAAAGTACAAGAAATCTGGACACTTGCTACAATATAAATAGTCACAGAGGGTATTATGCTAAGTGAAATAAGTTAGACAGAGAAAGACAAGTATTTTAAGATTTCACTTATATGTAGAATCTAAAAAACCAAAACAAATGAACAAAGAAAACAAAACAGAAACAGACTCCCAGATCCAGAGAACCAACTGGTGATTGCCAGAGGGAAAGGTGATGGGAGCATGGGTGAAACAGGTGAAGCGGATTAAGTACAAACTTCCAGTTATCAAATAAATAAGTCACAAGGATGTAAGGTACAGCATAGGGGATACAGTCAATAATACTGTAATAACTTTGTATGATGACAGATGGTGACTAGACTCATGGTGCTAATCACTTCATAAAGTATAAAAATATCAAATCTCTATCTTGTACACCTGAAAACTAGTATGTCAATTATAGTTCAATAATGACAACAAAAAAACCCTTCATGATACTTAAACATTTGGGGGGATAAGGGGAATGGAAGCATGAAATAAAAAATGTAACCAATTATGTAGTGTTTTAGAAGGTGATAAGTGTTAGAAAAGAAGAGAAAATTGCCTAAGGAAGACTGGGGAGCCCGGGCAAGGAACTTCCAATTTGAAATAGTGTGGTCAGGGCAGATAACATGAAGAAGATAGCTGAGTCAAGCCTTGAAAGCCATGAGGAAGTAGGCCACATAGTTTATGGGAGAAAGGATTCCAGGGAGAGGGAGCCACCAGCATAAATAACACCCGGAAACAGGAACAAGCATATTATCAGTAGGCCTGTAGGAAGCTCCAGGTGCAGAGAGAAAACCCAGTCAACCATGAGGACTATTCTCACTTTAAATTATAATCTGCCATCTCTAATGTGCTCTGAATGATGCCAAACAATTCTTTTCTTTTCCTAGTCCATTCGCTCTCCCAGCTATATCCTCTCCCTTCTTAAATATCCAACCACCTCCCCTATTTTTTTCCTCAGCGGATGACCTTGCTTCTTAATTTCACTGAAGGGGGAAAAAAAGACCTGAAGTCATTAAAAGAAAAATTCTGCAAATTCTAAGCATCCCATTTATCCAGCCCCTTTACTTCCTCCTCTTCCCATGCCTGTGCTTTCTCCTTGTGATGCAGTAACTGTGCTCCTCACTAAGACCTAGTCCACCAATCATTTTCCCTCCTTTTTCCTGCAAATAGCTTTCTTTCTCTATTAGATCTTCCCACCGGCCTGCCCACATGTTATTTCTTCTCTTGGCCCCTTTTACTTCTCTAGCTATGTCCATTTCTGCACTGCTCTATACAGTTAAAACACAAAAGAGCTGTCAAGACTTTGGTCTCCACTTCCTCTTCTCCCATGCTTCAGCCATATCTCTGCCTCACCATTTCAGCAAGCTTGCCCTTGCTGACGTCAACAGGTCTCCACTTCGCTAAATTCAGCGGTCAGTTTCAGGTCTTTATTTTAATTAACCTGTCACAAGACTTTGACAGTGCTGACCCCTTCCTCTTTGGTATTCTTTCCCTACCTGGTTGTGAAGATACTTTACTATTTTGAACTCTCTCCGGCCTCACTGGTCACTCACTCTTTCTTGGCCTCCTCCACCATTGCCTCCTGTTATTTTCCAGTTCCTGAGCCTCTTGCCATTTTTCTGTACAGCCACTCCCCTGATAATCTCACTTGTCTCCAGTCTAATGGCTTTAAATCCTAACCCTATGCTAATGACTCCCAAATGTCTATTTCTAGTCTAATTTTCTCCTCTGCCTCATTTATCCATTTGTTATCCATTTCATGTCCAGTGTCCTAGTTGGATGTCTAACTGATGTCTCAAACTTCACATGTTCAAAACTGAATTCTTCTCACCAAAATCTTTCTTGCCCCTATTCTTCTCAATTTCAATAGAATGACAGCTATATCCTACTAGTTTCTGGGATAAGAAATCATGAAAACATCTGAGTTTTCTTTCTCTCACACTTTCTACTAAATCTTTAAAAATATCCACTGACTTTATTTTCAGTGATTTGGATCCATAACCTGACCAGCTATTATCCTATCTTCCACAAGCCAGTTCCTACATGCTATGACTTCTCACTAAGATTATAGCAATAGCCTTCCAAATCTTCCTTTCTGCTTCTATCTTTGACCACCCTACAGCAAGTTGTTCAAATGCCACATATTCTGTGAAATCCACACTGACTATATTCCTTCCTAACCCTCAGGGAGTCCCCTTTCCCATTCTATTTGCTTTCTTATAGTATTTAATGTCTTGGAACATTCTACATAACTTATCTATTATCTGTCCCCTTCATACTAGCAATAAATTTTTGCAAAATCAGATTTTTTTTGCTTTGTTCTTTAATATATCCCAGCATCCAAACCACTGCCTCATACATAAGTAGACACTTAAATTATACTGCTGAATTGACAGAATGAATAAAGAATACTTAGATGAATGTTTCCAAAGCTTCAGTGTGTATATTGCTATGTATTTCATTAATAATGTAGATTCCTGGGTTTTAATCCAGGTATCTTGAATCAGAAATTTTGAAGGTGAGAATCAAGAATATCCATTTTTAATAGGCTTTTTAGATTAATCTGATGCAGATGGTATAAGACCCCACTTAGAGAAACACTGTTTTAAATACTAATTGAAGTAGGATGCCTGGGTTCAACTCATATCAGGATCCCAGGATCCTGGGATTGAGCCCCAGGGGCTCCCTGCTCAGCAGGGAGTCTGCTTCTCCATCTCCCTCTGCCCCTCCCCCCACACTTATGCCTCTCTTTCTCTCAAATAAATAAATTTTTAAAAAATACTAATTGAAGTAAGTGAGCAAAGGATGCTGAAAAATAATGTATTTCTTTTTTTTTTTTTAAAGATTTTATTTATTTATTTGACAGACAGAGATCACAAGTAGGCAGAGAGGCAGGCAGGGCGGCGGGGGGAAGCAGGCTCCCCGCTGAGCAGAGAGCCCGATGCAGGGCTAGATCCCAGGACCCTGGGATCATGACCCGAGCCAAAGGCAGAGGCTTTAACCTACTGAGCCACCCAGGCGCCCCAAAATAATGTATTTCTTGTCCTGATAAGCTATCTCTCCTTATGCATTCCCTCCTTCTGCCAGTAAGTCTCCAGATCTCCCCTATGTCACATTTTATTTTTATTATTTTTTCACGTTATAAAATCAGTGCTTGATATAATTACCATCTCCTAATGATTCATACAGCAAATGTTTCCTAATACTCCAAAGCTTTGAATCTTTAGTGCATGTATTTATCTTAGCTATAGATTACATACCATATAAAGTAACTATCATGCTTCTTTTAAAAAAAGATTAATAGGATAATATAGAAATTCATAGGATTTTATTATTTATGTTAAAAGCTTTCTAAAATCTTCCAAAATCTCTAGCTAACATAAAAGGAAGACATATGGCTTTTGACTCACTCCTTTTATTCAACATCTTATTAAGTGAAAGAAAGTAGGTCATAGCACAAAATATAGAGGATGCTCAGGATGTCACTGAATTTTCACCCTACATCTTAGGTCATTATATGACTCCAGGTTTAAGTTATACACACCAATTTAAAACAGAGTAACACTTGACTCCTACAAGTTTTGGATTGTTCCTAAGTGAGCTTCATTATAATCAATTTTATAAGGTCTTCTATCAAAATTTGCCAACATATTTTCATACCTATTCCTTATAATGAGTTACTCAGCAGTTTTTATTTGATTTATTTATTTGACAACACTAAGTGACTATCATGTATTACCTACTTGGATACAAAACAGTTTAAAAAATGATCCGTGTCTTTACAGAGCCTACAACTCAAGAAAGAGTCAAACAAATCAACCTGGATTATGATCCAATTCATCAATCAATGTTTAATAAATGTTATTTTTGTTACTTCATAATCACTATCTTTTACTTTCTCACTACTCGTTAATAAGCATTTATTATAATCCAAGTTATTTTTTTGCACACTCACCAAAAGCAAGAAATTAACAGATGCAGCAATATTGAATAATCTACAGACTATATTCAGGTTACATCAGTTATTCTACTAATGTCTTGTTTTATCCTAGGACTGAATCAAATCTTTTCCATTTGTGGTTCATCAGTCTTTCACCTTCCCTCTGGTGATCTAGACCCTTTTGGAGAGCACTGCTCAGTCATGTGGTAGAATGCCTCTGAATGTGGGCTTTTCACAGAGACATGAAACTATTTTCAGAGACCTAACAACAAATCATTCAGAATGGCTATAGCAAAGGTATCTGGAGAAGTATTAGAGAGGCAGAAGCCATAAGATGAAGGATTTTGTGTGCCATGCTAGGGGTTTGAACTTCATTCTAAATATAATAGGAAAAATATAGGATTTGGTTTTCAGAAAGAGCCATCTTAGAGTAGAATGCAAAAAAAAGAAAAAAGTAGAATGGATGATGGCTTACATAGAACTAAACAAGTTATCCAACATAAGTCACTGACATTGAAATTGAAGAGGATAAAGTAGATAATCTAAGTAATATTTAGAAAGCAGAATCAGCAGAACATAGTAAACAACTAGAAACCAGAAAAGTCAGCATTAATAACATAGGAAAAGAGGACTCCTCATTTTCTGATTTAGGCAACAGGATAGCACCAGTTCCCAAATGAAGGAATGCAGGGGGTTCCAGAATGTGTGTACATGTACAAATGCAAGTATGTATAAGGGTGATGTATGTGTATGTGTATGTATGGAGTTGTACACAAAGATATATACTGTGCAAACACACAGACATACATTTACATTTATATGGGTCTATAATAAAGATGTATTGGGGACTTATCATATATAGGTGATTAATGCCGTGATAGTTTTACATAAGAATCACTTGTGAGATACAGGAGTTAGAGAAGTAGGGGTCTAAGGATAAAGCCTAGAGGACTGCAACATTTAGAAAACAAGTAGAAGACAAGTGTAACTGTAAAGGACACTAAAGGAACAGCCTAGAGAAAAAGGAAAAAAGTTAAAAATTATGTCACAGATTGAGAAGTAAGTATAAAAGAAAGCTACATTAAAGAGGATCAGAGCAAGGATTCTTTTCCTCTTCATTACATGTGTAACAAAACCTATCCTCTCAGGAGAAACCATAACACAAAGGATAATAATAGTGGCATGAAAGAGACTCTATTAAATAGACATTAAGATACCTTAATGTGAATGCCCTGTTGGGTTTTGTTTTTCTTTGAGAATCTGTTTAAACTTTTTATTTTGAAATAATTTAGATTTATGGGAATGTTACAAAAATAGAATGGAGTGTTCCCACATAACCTTCTTCCAACTTTTCCTTATGAAAATATCTTACATAACCACGGTACATTTATCAAAAGCAAGAAATTAACATAGTTATAGTACCATTAAATAATCTACAGACTATATTCAGGTTACACTGGTTTTTCTACTAATGTTTTTATTGCAAGATCTAATCTGGTCTTTTCCATTTGTAGCTCATCAGTCTTTCTCTGCCCTTTGTAAACTTTTCTTGCCCTTTGCAATAGCAATTCCTCTACTTGAAATGATGTGCCTTCCAAAACTAATTCCCTTCTCAGATTTAGCTTAAGTATCACCTTAATTATCAGTAATGTCTTTTCTGATCCTCTGGTCTAAAATTACTCATCTAATCAATAACTCATACCCTCTGAACTTAATCATTTGCTGCTTGTTAATCCATTCCCTTCACTAGAAATAACAACTCCCATGAACGCATGTTACATAGCTCTGGGTCTCAAGTGCTTAAAGTAGCATTATCTGACCAAAAACAAATGCTCAGTACATAACTGTTAAGGTGAATAAACAAACAAAATGTTTTCAAGATAGTATAGGCACAGAGAAAGGAGTACAGACCTAGTGAGTGGGAGGAAAATCAGGCTTTAGACAGGTGAAGGAAAACATAACAAAGAGGTAAACTATAGTAACATAGACTAAATGCTAAAGCTCAGATATAAACAAAGCTCTAAGGGAATAGAGGATGTAAGGGGAAAGGTTGGTTTGGATAGGACTGACATTTGAGCAAGCTATGGAAGAATGACAGCAGATTAATACAGGTTTCACGGTACAGAATAACAAAACCTTATGTTGTAAAAGGTATATTTGAAGGGATATTCAGTGTATTTGGATATTGTGTTAATATAAGAAACTGACCAAGGATTTAAAGCCCAAAGAGAGATGAAGCATCTTACAATGTGTGCTACTCTGAGAAAGTGGCACGCCAGGATACAAACCCAGGTCTGTTGGATTCCAGAGCATTCCCAAGCCAATGCTATTAACAATGGGGTAGGCATGCAATTAGGGACACGTGATGGTGAGACCAGGAACTCAAAGTCAAAGGATGAATACAGTGTATTTAACTGAAAACTTAATTTTACTTGAAGATGAAGGGAGGAAAAAGATAATCTAACCAGTAATTTGTTTAAAATATTTTCATTTAGGTGCACCTGGGTGGCTCAGTGGGTTAAACCTCTGCCTTCAGCTCCGGTCGGGATCTCAGGGGCCTGGGATCAAGCTCCACATTGGGCTCTCTGCTCAGTGGGGAGCCTGTTTCCTCCTCTCTCTCTGCCTGCTTCCCTGCCTACTGCGATCTCTGTCAAATAAATAAATAAAATCTTTAAAAAAAATTTAAAAAATTTTCATTTTAAAATAAAACAGCTATATTGTAGTACAGAATGCACAATATGCATGAATGTTTCTGAAAATTACAAATGGCTTCATTAAATGTTGCGCTTTTCAGTGGGCTCCTACAGCCACATTCCCATTCTTTTTAAAAACATCCTCTTCCACCACTAGGGACACTTTGTTGAATGGAAAAGTTTTTCTTAGACACATTTGTATTATCTTAAGACAGGTAGGTAAGGGTTTTGGAAGAACAGTAAAAGAGAGGATTTTCCAATCTGAATATGTATCTATACTTGAACTCCCTATATGTTACATACATCTTGGTTGCCAGCTAAAGGAGGCCCTATATTCATGGAGATCCCATAAAGTTTGTAGTTCTAGACTAGACTCTTGAATCAACACAATAAACTCAGTTATGGTCCTTAGCCAGGAAAAGTGTATAATAAAATAAGCAGAAAAAACTTTACTTCTAGTGGCCTTAATAACAAATAATATACACAAGAAAATAACTTCCTTTTTTGTGTTAGCATAATATGAGATTAAGGTAAGAGTCTTAGATACAATAGCTTAAATCTTTGTACAGCTGCTATCTAAAGAAACATGGTGATGTCAGGGTTGTGGATTTAAGAAGCTGTTTCTGGGAATCCTTCCAAATCCATTATCTAAAGAGGAATTTATCCAAATGGAACCTACCATGATCTGCCTAAGCTATGTTTATTTCATAATATCAAGGAATGTTAGAGCCAAAAGGTATATCAAACTTAGTGACCTGTCAGCCTCACTCATCGTACAGAAGCAGAAACTCAGGCCCCAAGAAGTTAAGAAGTCCACTGTCAATGAAAACCACCTATTATAGGCTGATCTAGAAACAAAAAACATGATGCTTTTATATAGTACTTAAATAATTCAAATAACAGTAATTTAAATAATTAAGTTTAAATAATAATGATAAAGCAAACTACCAAAACATTCCCTTCCTTAGACGGTCCATCCTGAGTGCCCCTTTCTCTCCACAGAAAAGATCATAATCCCTTCAGTTTATCCTCTCCTTGCCTGCCTTTATAGTTTTATCACACAAACGTTTCCCTAAATAATATTTAATTTTTTTGTTGTTAAACATGACAGAGGAGGACTCATCATAGTAATTCTTCAGTGATTTGTCTTCATTTAATTCATTCATATTCAGTTTTGCTGCAGCTTATTTCTTTCCTGTGTATAATGTTCTACTGTATGAATATAACCATTTGCTCATTTTAATACTGATGAACATCTAAGATTATTGCCAGTATTTTACTTTTACTAATCATTTTAGTAAATGATTTTTGGTGTACCACTTAGAGTGGAATTCATAAGAAATTTGCATGTTTAACTTTCAATGGTAGTTCCAAAGTGTTTTCTAAACAATCTGTGCAAATTTACACTCCCATGAACAGTTAAAACTTGGTCCCTTGCTCCATGCCTTTGCCAAATTTTGAAATTTTTTTGGTTTTTAAAATTCAGCCAATCTGGTGAGTATGAGGTGCTATTTTTTTTTTAATTATTATTTTATGTTCTCTAACCGCAAATGAGGTTGAGTACTTTGCATACTTTTATTAGTTATTCAGGATTCTTCATTTGCATATGCTAATTCAAGTCTTTTGTACAATTCTATTGAATGGATATGCTTCTTAGAGACATGTAGGAGTTTGTTTTGTTTTGTTTTGGCTTGGTTTTAATTCTAGATTCTAAATCTGTGGGTGATTTATATGTATTACAAATATGGTATTTTTTAATAATCAAAGTTCTTAATTCCAGTAAAGTCAAATTTATTCAAGCTATTCCATTATGTCTTAAGAAACTTGTCTCTCTCCTGAAAGTAATAAAAATAAGTCAATTTGGTGTTTTCTTTCTAAACCTTTTTTTTTTTTTTTTAAGCTACATTATATGTGTTAGGAATTTCAATGGTAATAGGTAACACCTTTTTCAGGGGGAAGTTTTCAGTGTTTCAATATTATGTATGATATTTGCTGAAAATATCTTTAATCATGGCTTTTTTTAGTTTTTGTCCTTAATTTTATGAACAATTTCTACATCTGTTGAGATGATCTAATGATTTTTCTCCTCTAATCAGCTAATGTAGTGAATTACATTCATAGATTTCCTAATATACAACTGCCATTTAATTTCTGAAATAAATACAACCTGCTCATAAAGTAGTATTCTTTTTATATATTGTTACAATTGGTTGCAAATATTTTGCTTAAATTTTTGCATCTACGTTCATGAGTAAGCCTGGCCTATAATGTTCTTATGCTGTTTTAGGATCTGAAACCAAGATGATCTTAGCTGTATAAAACAAACTGAAGAGTATCTCCCTTTTTCCACTATCAAAACGGGAATTTTTTGGAATTTAAATTGGAACAATTTCATTCTTGTTACACAAGAATGTAACATCTTGTGTAACATCTTGTTACACAAATCTACATATTTACCATTTATTTTGTTCTACCTTCTTGCATCTCAGACCTTCCATCTTGGAACTGAGAAAACTCTCTTTCTCCCTGAAGTACTTTCTTAAAGTACTTTCTCAAAGACTTCTTTCTACTATTGGTATAGTAGTCAGGGTTCAACCAAGAAGCAGAACCAGTAGGAGATTTGATAGACAGGTAGACACACACACACACACACACACACACACACACACACACACACACGAGATTTACTACAAGGAATTGGTTTACATCATTAGGGGGCTAGCTAAGCAAGTCTGAAATTCATAGGAGAGGTATCAGAAAGGAAAATTTATGAGCAGGCCAAATCCACAGGCAGAGGCCAAAGTTGTCATCCATGGATAGAATTTCTTCTCTTTCCCAGGGAAACCCAAGTTCTGGTTTAAGGCCTTCCAACTGATTCAGACAGGCTTACTCAAATTATCTACAGTCAAATGATTAGAAGTTCTAATTATATCTGTAAAAATACCTTCACCGAGAGGAGCATTTGATTAAGTAATTGGGGATTTTAGCCTAACCAAGTAGACACATCAATAAAGCCAACACAAGGGGCAACTCAGTTTTTTGGGGGGAAATGTTTTTATATTACTCTTCTAATGAAGATGTGTTTCAGTTATCAGAAGATTCTGGATATTCTTTCTCAACACACTGAAGATATGGCAGGATCTTCTGGATTGTTGCTGTGAAGCCAGCTGTCAGTATATTGCTCCTTCGAAGGTAATCTATCTTGCTCCTCTTGTTTTTCAAATTTTCCTTTATTATTTAATGCTTTAGAGCTGAATATATGGTGTGGCTGTAGATTTCTTTTTATTTACTCAGTTTGGATATATTGGCTTCCTAAATTTATAAAGTGGTGTATTTTATTGGTTCAGGTATTGTCCTTTACTTCCTCTCCTCCATTTTCTGTCCTCTCCTTTCAGAATTGATTAGATGGCTTTGGACATTTTCAACTCTACCCTTCATGCCTATTAACCTCTCTTATATTCTTTATTTCTTCATTTCTCTGCATTATCTTCTCACTAATTTCTTTTTCAGATATATCTTCCAGTTTTGCAAATCTCTCTTCAGTTAGATCTGATCTGCTGTTTAACCCATCAATTTCCTTTCATTTCAATTACATCTTTCCTACCAGAATTATATTTGCTACATTCTTAAAATTGGTTCCACTTCTTGAATATTTTTATATCCTGAACATTTTTAAAGCTTATCTTCTATTTCTCTGAACATCTTAAGCATAGCTATTTTATGTTCTATTTTTGATAATTCCAATAATTAAAGTCTTTGCAAGTCAGTTTTTGTCTGCTGTTTCTTTTAATTCTCATTCATGATTTGTCTCCTTGTATTTTTAGTAATTTCTAGCACAGAAATCTTTCTTTGGAATTATAGGTGGTAGAATTCTTTTGGTGCCTGGATTCCTCAAGAGAAGATGTGTGTTTGCTAACAATTTAGGATTGTGCTAACAATTTAGGATCACTTTAAACTTGCCTTGAGTGTGTCAGACTAAATCTGAAATTATTAATTCAGATTTCAAATTCCTCTACAGGCTGGTGTGTTTACTTCTCAGCAGCACTTTTTCCTCCCTTCCACTCAGTACCAGTGCTTCAGAGGTATAATCACTGGGAAATGAGTTAAGGGAAAGAGCAACCTTATTTCTTGTTTACTTTTACACTAAGTCATCCCAGATTTGTGGGAGTAGGGTCTCCTAATACACTTCTCAACTTGGGAAGTAAGCACTGGGCTTTGTCTCCTGTGCCCCCACCACAAAAAAGTTTTTTAAAATACTGCATTTAAAGTTGTTTCAGTATATAAGTTAGCTCTGAATCCTTCCTGCCATATTATCAGAAATAACAGTAAGAGAAAAAAAAAAGAAAAAAGAAAAAGTAACAGTTTATTTTAACTCTTAACTTAAAATTATACATTGCTCTCCTGGGTCCATGTTATCTCAATTTTGATGCATAAGCATTGCTAACTAGAGAACCTGAGGTGTTCTTGACCTATAATGGATCATAACTTCATAATAATGAATAGTAATCATGTGTACCTAATAAATTTTTTCATATTCTTTCAGAAATAGCAAGAGTATCTTTGAGGCTTCATCTGTTGATAATTTTTTACTAACTGATTCCTATTTTTGCTTTTTTTTTTTTTTCTCCTTTCCCTGCAGGCTTTAGTAAAGTGTAACTGGTAATCAAAAAATTGCATATAAGTAATGTAGACACTGTGGCAAGTTTGGACATATGTATACATTCTTGCTATAATCACCACAATCAAGGTAATAAATGTATCCAACACCTCCAAAAGTTTCCTTGCATTCCTTTGTGTCTTTGTTTGTACTAAGAACACATGTCAACAGGAGATATACCCTCTTAACAGTTTTAAATACACAATCACATCTATAGGCACTATGTTGTATAGAGTGGATCTCTGGAACTTACTCATCTTCAGAAGGTTGTGAAACTGTTAACAGGAATCTTTTAAATTCTTTCAGGACTATCATCAAGTATCATTTCTTAAGGGTCATAAAATGACATCAAGCTTGAGAATATGGTCTACTGGTACATGTAAAACTATTCAAGTTGTCTATATAATGGGTTCTACTTTGACTATTTTAATACTTTACAGTTAGCTTTTTTGAATGAGTTTTATTTTTTAAAAAATCCTGCATAGATTTGTATTCTATTAATGTAATTGCTCTAAAGTGAGGCAGACACTAAAATTTAGTAAGCTTCTACAAAGTGTTGTGCACTGTGCTCAGGTATACATATATTGATTAACATAAATTTTAGCACAGCCCTAAGGTGGTATTTCTATTTTAAAGAAAAAGAAACAGATACTTATGAACAAATAGCTATTAAGTGATAGAGCTAAGATCTAACCCAATTCTATCTGATTTATAAAAAATACAAGCATTTTGTAAGTATATAAATTACTGTGTCTGAACTACATCTAATGAAAAAACTTTAGTTACACTCTCATAGTCAAAGGGTAAGTAATAAATTGGATATTCTATCCACCCACACAATTCTTAACCCCCATATAATCTGATCTTCACAACTCTCTTTTTTTTAAAGGTTCTTTTCTTTTTGGGCGCCTGGATGGCTCAGTTGGTTAAGAGACTGCCTTCAACTCAGGTTATGATCCCAGAGTCCTGGGATGGAGTCAAATATCAGGCTCCCTGCTCAGGAGGGAGTCTGCTTCTCCCTCTGACCCTCTCCCCTCCCATGCTCGCTGTCTCTCGCAGTCAAGTAAATAAACAAAATCTTAAAAAAAAAAGAAAAGGTACTTTTCTTCTTCCTTTTTAAAAATATTTTATTTATTTATTTGACAGAGAGAGAGCACAAGTAAGCAGAGAGGCAGGCAGAGGGAGTGGGAGAAGTAGACTCTCTGCTGAGCAGGGAGCATGATGCAGGGCTCGATCCCAGGACCCTGGGATCATGACCTGAGCCAAAGGCAGCTGCTTAACCCAGGCACCCAGGTGCCACACAATTCGGTTTTGATAATGGGCAGTAGTACTATCTCTCCTTGAGAGATAAAAATACAAAAAGAGTACTGTTATTTAACTCAACAAGCATGCACTAGGAGACTAGTACAGGGCTACTTCTTGAAGTATACAGTGCTGTATACTTCAGCATTTATAAAGACCATCCCATGGTCCTCATACAACCTTGGGAAACAATTCAGTCTAATATTGGAGCCCTCTAGAGAGAGAGCACCAAAAGTAACTCATCCATCTTTAGAAATTCACAAAACATCTTGGGCCCTGAAACCTATCAAGCCTTATTCTACTTCTTCCAGGTACTGGAGAAATCTAACCCTTTCTTTGAAGTAAACGTTCACATATTAGAAGGCAGTTATAGCACCCCCCCCCCCAGAGTATTTTCTAATTATTTTTTTAAAACTTCCTCAGAATATAGATAATAGTATTGGTTTTATCACTATCAAATTAAATGACTTGTTTAGCTTAAAGCTGATCTCAAGTTACACAGTATCTTTTCTCTAAACAGTCCAAAGGATTCTATTAGATTTTCAGCTTCTCAAGGGCATTACTGAATTTTTATTAATGTTTGTACCCTGGCCCTGAATGGTTTATGGCCCACTGTAGGTCTTCATTAACTGCTGAATTCACATAAGTAACTTTACATTTAAATTATCATGTGGTATAAGAAAAGAAAGTGTTTAGAGCTTAATTTAAATTACATAAATCGAAACTAAGATAAGCCCAAATTAAGAGACTTGCTATGATCACATACTGGAATGAAAGAACTAGTACTTACAAACATTCTGAATTCTGATGTTAAGCTACCTGCATTTTGAAACGGCATTTACATTTTCTGAGCCAAAAATTAAGATACATAGTATGACTATGAATTTTTTCTGAATTTTATTTTATTTTTTTAAAGATTTTATTTATTTATTGAATTTTAAATTTATAATTATGACATCTGTTTTTATAAACTGGATTACATTAGGACTGTCCTACAAAAAATATGGTTTGTTTAGCCACTACCAATCTACCAGAGCAAACTCCTAGACACCTTACATGAAACTAGTCATGTTGGTTTCATAACTGCACGGATGAATACCCTTCCTCAGACCATCAGGTTAGCACTTTCCATGATGAATTTTTTTTAAAAGATTTTATTTACTTATTTGACAGACAGAGATCACAAGTAGGCAGAGAGGCAGGCAGAGAGAGAGAGAGGAGGAAGCAGGCTCCCCGCGGAGCAGAGAGCGTGATGCGGGGTTCGATCCTAGGACCCTGGGATCATGACCTGAGCCGAAGGCAGAGGCTTTAACCCACTGAGCCACCCAGGCGCCCCTCAATGATGAATTTTTTAATAACAAAGTTACTTTTCTACCATTTTCTGGAGCGCTATGCCATCGATAACTACAGAGTTACAAAAGAAAGAAAAATTTCCTGTAATTCCAGAACAGAATTACTCAGGGTTTTGACATACTTTTGGTAAAAGTGATAAAAATGTGTTACACATTTCTGTAATCTGTTATAGAAGGCAATGTGGAGGTCCACTCTTACCTGCTTGAAAAGTTGGAGGTTAACTGCAGTTTCCAAGAACTGTTTCATCAGACTCGAGCGGTGTTTTACAAAACTCTCCTCACAGAAAGTGATGGGCTCACCCTAGAGAGAAATGAAGATTTTTAGAGTGTCAACAGAAAGGCAGTCAGAGAGAAACAATTTCTCTAAAAAGGCACATGGAGGGTCGCGGAGGAGTATAAGACAGAATCAACTTCAAGGTGCTGGAAGTCTAAAGGGAGTCAAACAGACTCTTAGACATAATAGCTGGATTTCAGCATCGGAGAAAAATATTCCTCTACTGACGAGCTTCTACTAGAGCTTCCTAATCAAGGATCCCTGGGATCTTAAAATTGCTTAGTTTCACTTCCTCAAAGAAAGAATGAATCTCCTAAAAACTAAGGTTTAATATTATTAGATTGAATTAGGAGTATTAAAAAAGAGTATGCATAGCTGAAAAAAGTCAACAACTGCAGTTTTATCCTAATTAGAAAACATTCTTGCTATAAAAATTGCTGTATGTTTTTTGCCATTTATATATGATCATTAATTTCTTTTTAAATTAATTAAAAGTTCTTACAATAATATTCTCTTCATCATTTCACATACAATCCTGATTGGCTACTTTCTAGATTAAGTCCCACTTTGTATCTGCTTTAATTTATCCTATTTTTAAAGTAACCTTAACTTTGCAAGTGTCTTCTGGTAGCTTATGCTCCATTAGCTTGCCCCTCCACCAAACTATCAAGAACTTAAATTCTGAATACAGACTCCACTCATTCCATTTATTCCCATACAGGATGTCAGAAAACTGTCACTCACTTGCTGATCTCTACCACCTGCTATTTCCCTCGGTAGCCTGAATGGTCCTCTTGCCCATTTAATACTTGTGAAGATAAGTGATCCAAATGAATATGAGATAATATGATCCAAATGCAACTGAGATAAGTGACAATGATTCACTGATGATAATGAATCCTGTAGCCATCTCTATGTTGGCAGTAACAAGGGAAAAAACCTCATCTTCTAACAGAACTTTGAAAAAATATTAATTATAATTTAATTTTAAGGACAACTCAATGCCTTGATTACAGGTATCTGTAAATAAAATTCTGAAAATTGGCTCCTCCGTGAATAAAATGAGACTAACAATTTAACAGCAATTCACATGTTACCACTGGCTGATGGAAGCTAATGATACTATGGATCTGCACTGTTCAAAACAGTAGCTATTAGTCACATGCAGCAATTTAAATTTAAATTTATTAAAGTGAAAAAAGATGGGACCAGGGAGGGAGACAAATCATGAGATTTAATCCTAGGAAACAAACTGAGGGTTGCTGAGGGGTGGAAGGGGAGGGATAGGGTGGCTGGGTTATGGACACTGAGGAGGATACGTGCTATGGTGAGTGCTGTGAATTGTGTCAGATTGATGATTCATAGAACTGTACCCCTGAAGCAAATAATATATTAATAAATATTAATTTCAAAAATTTATTTTATTTTATTAATAAATATTAACAAAAAATTAAATAAAACTAAAATTTCAGTTCCTCAATACACTAGCCACATCTGAAATGTTCAGTTGCCACAAGTGGTCTGTGGCTACTATTGGATATCACAAATACAGAACATTTCATTTATCACAAAAAGTGTTCTTGAACAGCATTGCTCCAGAAGAAAATAAAATTCAAATTATTAGAGAAGACAACCATATCAGCCACCAGCCAATACCTCATAATAAAACTGCCATTATTATTTTGATACTGATATTATTGCCATTCTTAACTGCCATAAGATGATTTTAAATTATATATTTTAAAAATTAGAGTCATTTACATAAATATATTTTGTATAATCAAAAATTACCATATTTGCCACTATTACAGAATTTACAACGTAGACTCTATGGGGGGGGGTGGCTACAACAAACAGGCAATCCTGTTTTAGAGAAAGGTCTACTTTTTTGCATCCGAGGTATCAGCATTATATCTAGTTACACTGGGAGCCCATAAATGTTCCACAAGTCAATAAACAAAGTAGCAAGTGAGCTAAGCTTTGCTCCATATCACTTATTTTCTTTTCCAAAAGTAAATACAAATTTTAAAGGTAAATACAATTGTAGTTTTCAATGGCAGTTCTAACTATACCACAATTATTACAAAGTGATCAGTATAATTGATAATTTCAGTTTTTATTAGACAGATTTTTTTCTAACATGTGAGTTATATTTTATTAGCATCTCTGATTTTTCCAAAAGTTATCATTAATACTGGAAGAGTCTTTAATTCATATACAAAGGTTTATCTTCAACTGAAATACTTGTCAATTCAAATATAAAGCTCTATCCCCAACCAAAAAGTTAATACTTTCTATGTTACAATCAAGCATTTCTTTTGACTGGAAGGAATGGAAGACAAGGGGATGGCGAATCTCCAGGTGAGGGAAATGAGTGAGAGGAAAGTCTACCTATGTCTGTCTTTCTTTCTCCTTCCTTCCTTCCTTCCTTTCTTTCTTTCCTTTCTTTCTTTCTTTTCTTTCTTTCTTTCAGAGAGAATGAGCGAACACAGGCAGACAGAATGGCAGGCAGAGGCAGAGGGAGAAGCAGGCTCCCTGCCGAGCAAGGAGCCCGATGTGGGACTCGATCCCACGACGCTGGGATCATGACCTGAGCCAAAGGCAGCCGCTTAACCAACTGAGCCACCCAGGCGTAACTTAGTTTTTAGCCAATGTGATTTATGCTGGCCAAACTCTGTCCTCATTAATCTTCTAGTAAATGTTTTCAATCTTTCAAGAGAAATAGTAAAGAGAAAGTTCAGATATGCTGCCCATCCAGTTTTGATAACACCAATCATAGTAAAAGCTTTGAACTTAGCCTTCAGATGATTAACACAGCCTGTTTACTTAAGAGTCTCTGGTAATAACAAAAAAGACAAACCTGACACATATTGGAATTTTCTCTCAGGGGAAAGAAAAATAAGTCTTGATTAGCAATGCTCTAAATTTTTATGTATTAATACACAGGGGAGTCAGTCATTGTCATGCTGGGGTGTGTATGATATCAAACAAATTATAAATGACTTCCCAGTATAAGTTCTTTTAAAGCTGAGTTAAGTTGAAAGGCACGATAAGGAACTCTGCTTAGGATCTTCTGATTTACTTATAATCTAGTTAAAAATAAGGCTTAGGATGGAGTGGTTTTCAAAACCTTTTCTTGCTCCATGTAGAGTGACTATATGTCCAGTGTCGCCCAGTTAATTCCCAGCTGACTTAAGTATGAAAGATTTCATTTAGGGGTACCCATGGTTTCACAGAGGAAACCTGAGCTGGTTTTGAAAACTAATGGAAGCCTTCTAAAACAAAGATGGAAAACATAGTCTTGAGAGAGGCAGGTACAGACAAAAAGTGGATAGTGTGTTTGGGATGAGTATGCACTAGAGAAAGTGCCAAAGATAATAAAAGATTGGTTAAGGCCTAGTGGCTAATCATTATGAATTACAGAAATTTCCAGAGAGAAGTAAAATGTAGGTCAAGCATACTGGAAAAGGCCTAAGTATATAACTTTATGCTAAAATTATTTTCTTTTTCTCTCCTTTTTTTTTTTTTAACCTATGGGAGGTATTAGTTTTTACTTATTTATTTATTTGAGAGAATTTGAGAGAGTGATCAAGCAAGAGAGAAATTGAGAGAACGAGTGCGGGGAAGGGCAAGTGGAGAAGCAGACTCCCTGCAGAACAGTGAGCCCGACATGCGACTCAATCCCAGAACCCTGGGATCATGACCTGAGCCTAAGGCAGACGCATAACCAGCTGAGCCGCTCAGGTGCCCTAAAGTTATTTTCTTAAAGACATCAAGCAGCTCACAGAATATCTACTCAATCAAGTGACATGATTGTATGTCTTAAAAGGAAAGCTAAGTGGCACCTGGGTGGCTCAGTCCATTAAGTGTGTCTTTGGTTCAGGTTATGATCTCTTGGGTCCTGGGAATCTCACCCTGTGTGAGGCTCCCTGTTTCCTCTCCCTCTGCCCCCCTGCCCATTCATGCTCTTTCTCTCTCAAATAAACCGAATCTTTAAAAGGAAAGTTTATAGGCAAGAGGAAATACCGGAAATAGGCAGACCATGTAATAGTGAAATACAAATCTGGCAAGAAAAGATGAACCAGGCAGTAGAAAGAGAAAGTGATGATCACCATTAGTCAACACTGATAGAGTACTTATTACTATCACTAATAATAATAATAGCTAGTATTTACATAATGCTTATTATGGGCCAGGTACTGTTCTAAGCAATTTACATGTATTAATTCACATAAAACTCAAAATTACTGTTGTCTTACTTTATACATGAATACACTAAAATATGGGGAAGGGTTAAGTAACTTGCTCAAGATTACAGAGCATGTAAATTGTAGAAGCCTGATTTAGACTCAGTCTATGCTTTCAAATCATCCCACTTCTGAGTATTCAATACTACATGAAATGTTTTATTTATTCCATACCATGTAATGTGTAAAAGTACAATTTTACCGCAAAATCAACAGGACTGTTTATCAACTGATGTACAGCAGTGGTGCTCAAAGCACGGTCCAGGGACTGAGACCTTTTCACAGGGTCTGCAACATCCCAACTATTTTTATAACAGTGCTGAAACATTATTTGCCCTTTTTACTTTTATTTTCTCATGAGATCCAATGGAGCCTACATGACTGGCGGTATTGCCACAGACTGAAAGCAGGATCAAATATGAGAACGCAGCCCTCTTCTTTTAAGCCACATACTTTTGAAAAAATATAAAACAAATCCATTCTTCTATTATTTTTTGTTTAGAAACAGTTATTTCTCAAAAAATGCTTCATGTTTATCTGTAGTAGTTTTATATTAATTTTAAATAATAAATATTTAAAATATTTCCAGTTTTGATTTCTAATACAGTAAATAGTGAAAGATAAAAGCCCACATAAACAAAAGTTCTTTAAAACCCTTGATAATTTTTACAAATATAAAGACATCTAGAGGCAAAAAGTTTAAGAACCACTGATATGCAGAAACAAGACAAGCAGAAGTCAAAGAGGACTTCTGGATTTCAAGCTTGAGGATCAAAAGATGGATGATACAATTTATTAAAGGCCAGAAGTATAGAAACAAACCAGATTATGAAGAAGTTGATAAAATAAATTTTGGGATATGTCTTTCGTCAGATTCTAAGCTGAGCCTGAGACAAGGATTCTTCTTTAAGTGATCTGTTGGTGGAAAACGCTCAGGAAATAAGCACTGAGGGAAGCAAAATAGGGCAGAAGAAAAAACCGAAGCAATAATGTGTTTTCAGCCGGCAATCACCTCAGTTTAAACCTATGAAAAAAGCATCAAATGTACTGACAGAGTTATTCTCATCTTGAAGCAAGGAGGCCAGTTTCTTATACCCTTTATCAGGCATTCATTAAGCATGGGGGGAGAAGTGTGGAGATTGGTGGTGCCTGGGGAGGCCCTTCCTACTTAGCCAAGGACAGTTTTTCTCTGAAAAGGATGCCAGCCAGTACAGGGGATCTGGTCAGGACACCAACCATGTCCTTCCTGGCATGGTTAAGGCAAGGAAGATGCTTAAAGGCATGTGGACAAGGGTAAAAACTCAAGTTTGGAAAACTTGTTCTTTAGCATATATTTAGGAATTATCTGCACAGAACCAAGCATGAAGGTTAAACTGATCATTACTTAGGGGAAAAGACTGATGCAACTGAGAAATATCCATCTATAATCCAATTTATTTTCTAAAAGTTATATTGTTTATTGACAGAAAAAGCAAGTAAAGAAGGATATAGCCCTTTGGAAACACAGAATAATCATGCAGAAACATTAAAATGTGGACAAGAAAACTCTTTATGGTAAAAAACAAAAAACTGAATTCAAATAAAATAAGTTTAAAAGAAGTCTGATGTGATGGTTAAGCTACTGAATCTTTTGCTCCATGGAAGAGTGATGAGGCAACAGAAAGGAACTAAAGCTAAAATCGTTTCCATAGAATGTCACACACAAAAGAACGTGAAAGGATGTAAGAAAAAATACAATCTGTACTAGGGTAGGAATGAAGTCCTTATTTCAGAGAAGAGAACCAGACTTTCCAGAAAGGAACTGCCACATTACCTCCCAGTAAAGGATTACACCAATCAACGAATATATACTAAGAATGAATCAACAACCTATTGGGCATTTTATGATGAGGCTTTCTAGGTAGTTTGTTATTATTAATAATAAAAATACCAAACGTTCATACTTGATTTACCTGTTAAAACATACCAATCAGAGCAGATTCAAATTCAAGATTATCCACAGAATAACAAATATCACACTCAGTTCCTTGTATAATGACTAATAAATGGGAAGGAAAAAGGTATCATTAGAGCCAGTGCGCTAGAAAACTACATGTCATTTGTACCTGATGATATTTAAATAAGACTCTTCAAGTAGTTGTAGCAGGAGAATGACTTAGAAATGCCCTCTAGCGGCATAAATCTGGCCCTTATGGAATACATTATTTACCTTGCAAAGTCTTAGATTCCATCTATAACATAATTAAGTAAATTCTCCCTCCTCTGAAAATCCAGAGTATACCTTTCTTTTAGCATTTATTTTCTAAGTTGTATTAAAAGTTATTTTTATAGACCTCACCTGTGCATTTTTGAGGTCTGGGACTATATCTTTATATGTCTCTATGCTTTTTATTGTAATACTCAACATAGTATTTGTATTCTGAGGGTTTAGTAAATAACCACTGGTTAATAATTTGAATTATTTTTACAGGATAATTAAGACAGAAGAAAGATATAGAGGAGATGGGGTTGTTTTTCCTACCCTATTATGTTCAGTTTCAAAGGGATTATCATCAAATTAGTATTTTTGTTTAGTGTGATTTTAAGGATGGATATCTTTCAAGTTCTATATTGTCTTCTGAAGTAGGAAACTTTGCAAGAACAAGAAAATACTTAAACATGGATTAGATCTTAATACTTTAAGGATATATATGACTTAGTAAGGATTCATATTGAAAAAAATTAGGGTCTCATGAAGAATGATGCTGTATAAAAATGTGAAATATAATAAACAAAGTATCAACATAATACTTATTCAGTTACCTAGTACACTTGGGCTTAATATGTAATGTCACTGTTAGGTAACAAATATAAACAAGCAAAAATATCTGCATAACGATGGTATATTTAAATTTTTAAATCTCTTGAATACTCAGTTATCAGTTCTCTCAAGGGAATGGTCAAATATATTCAGGTTCTCACAGAAAATAATATTAAAATATTTTTCAGATGATATAGCATTCTTCTTCCAAGTATCCCAGTGCTATAATTATGTAAGGTACCACAAGTCTACACTCAGGGCTTATTAACCATGAAAACAACACTTTTTCTACTGCTGAAAATTATTGAGGAAAAAAAGCCTTATATTTAAGTCATAAACTTCAATCATTATTTACAGCAAAATCTTCTCTCTTACATATTATTATATGAGTTTGTCCTAAAGTTGTTAGATCTGTCTTGAATAAAAATAGCTCTCAATGTTCCATTTGTTTAGTGATTCAGCAAGTTAAGATGGGGAAAGAAATTGATTCTTCTAAATTAGACACAGTTGTTTCTAGCACTCTAAACTTGGACACTTAAAAAGATTAATAGAGCAATGTATTAGTTTTATACATACTATGAAAAATATATATTTTCTTTCCCACAATTTAAAGAAAAACACTCTATTCTCATGAAACACATTGCCAGCAATATAAAAATGAAACACTTACTATTAGAGTCCCTAGTTCTATCTATCCCATAGTGGTGGTGCCTAATTTTTACATTTTTGCTAAAGCATTTAAGCAAGATTCCTTCTCTGTTTAAAAAAAAAAAAAAAAGAGCAGAAAGAAAGTACCATAAAAGCAACCATATTTTATGAGAAGCCAAATACACAACAGATATTTCCTTGGTTACAACCATTTCTAAAGCCAAAAGGTCTATATTCAAGCTTGGGTAATGAGATGAATGGGTGCCTAAAATGTTTTAGTAACCATAAAACCAAGAGGGGTGAGCAAACGTACATTTCAACTTGTATTTTTAAATCTCTAACAAGTTGACAGTTACAAATCTGTTAAATGGAAACTTGAAGGCAAAGATTTAGTGAATGGCCACTTAAATTATGGATACCAATCCTGTGCTTAAACTGTTTGAGTTTAATCACAAAATATAACATTATTTACTGATAATGTTTAAAGGAATATATTCCAAAAGGACAACTTTTCCAAACTGCCAAACAGAGGCCTAGATTACTAACCAATCTTTATTTTAAAAGGAATTCACCTTTTATCCATTAGCAAGGCTTATAGCTGCCCAGAAAAGCTTGAGTTATTGAAACAAATGACAGGACCCCAAGTATTCAAAGGACTAGATCTAAGTGTTACTTCTCTACTCTTAGGATAACCAAGTACATGCCTTTGAACATATTAAGCAGTATTTTAACTCAGGCAAACATTTTGTTAGCGTTAGCTGTTGGTCAAAAACTAACTTTTTTATTTTTAATAGCTTGTGACACAAATGATACACAGAGGTACAACTGATGACCCTTTACTAGTTATTTAATACAATCACTTACAAGTATTCTCATGTTTATAACATGTTTTTCTTTTGGGAAATCAGAGGAGGATACTTTAGTTTTGTTAGAGGAATTTTCCTCTCCAAACTTAGTACTTCTAAAATGTCATTTTTAATAATAGCAAATATATAAAGCATTGATTATAAGCCAAACACTGTTCTAAGTGACTTACATTTATGAACACATTTTATTCTCTAAATAACCCAAGAAGAATTACTACCTTTATTAAAGAACACATGAGGAAACTAAAGCACTATGACATTCATTTGCCCAGACTCAACCAGACTCAACTAGTGAGTCACAGCAGGATCTGAACCCAGGCAGCCTGGTTCTAGAGCTTGTGTTCTTACCACATTTCTTCAATCCATGTAGCACATTACTTTGATCTCACATTTTTGAATTCTTAAAAAGTAACTAACTTGCTGCTGGCTAAAATCCCCCCAAATCAAAATATCCACTGTTTTATCTAAATCACTTCCCAACAACTTTGAGGACTTGTATATTTCTCTCTGTAAGTAAGAGCAGGCACCATTTATTTGTCAAGAGTGCTCATGTGACATTCAGAAGGTAAAAATGAGGAAATCTGAGAAGAGCAACAACATATTTAGAGTTTTCGATCAGACTTCTAAGTTTATTTGTAATGTAAGTTCCTCTTTGGCAGCATTTAGCATAGGTATTTAGTATTTGCATTTGAAAAATGGACCTTCAAATCATCCTGAGGGCTTTCCCTCACAGGCCACATTCCACTGGCTCCCCACCAACACCACAGGAGACTGAGGGAGGAGGAAGGTGCAGAATGAGCAGTGGCAGTTACCCCAGGTCAACAAAACTACAAATGGAAATATGCAGCATGAATAACAAATTATTTCCCCAATTTACACACACACACCACACACACACACACTGTGGGATGTCACTACCATATGCTCCTTTTGAGAAAAGTCCTAAGACTGCATCATTTGTTCAGTCTTTCCACAGTGTGTCCTGAATGCCTTCCATGCATCTTCATTTAGAAGAAATGCTAGTTCAGGGCATTTATCTCAAGGAGAGTATGATACAGTAATGGAGGCCAGAGTGAGCAGAAATGTGCCACACAGGAACAAGAGGGGGACTGCATGGCACAACAAGAGATTCATGTGCAAGCCCCACTATTTGCTATCCCGAGAGCCTCAGAGAGGTTATTTACACTCTGTGAACATCATATTCCTCATCTTTAACATGGAAAGGGTAAAGAGTCTATCTAAAGTGTCTGTTAATGCCCGATACCCAAAGGCTACATGAAGGTCAATTATTGTTTTAATAGCAACTAATTATGAATTTCAGTAAAAATAATAAAAGAACCATAATAAAAACCATACAAGAAAGGGAGAAGAAATGTGTTAAATAAAGTAAGTATAATCAATTCATAGGAAAAAAAGGGTCAGTATAAACTACAGCTTTAAGGATCAGGAAGAAACTAGATGGCCATTAAAAGCAATATAAAAGCACTACCAGGAAGAAAGAACATTAACTGTAGTAATTTGGAATATTTGGAAGCCTGAGACACTTGGGACATTTTGGAGCCTCAAGCAGAATTCTCTGAATTGAGGTCAAAAGTCAGGAAAAGAATTACTTCTTACAGACAGACTGCTTGCCCATTGTGAGGGCCTTGAAGGACAGTTCTATGACTAATCTACAGGTCTAATTTTGGCAATGTAAGAGAAATAACATAATAAGTATAGTTTGCTTTTATATATATAAATATGTAAGTAATATTCATATATATCTATATAAAATATATATACAAATATTTCATATATATACATATACATATATATATATACATATATATATATATATAAACAATCATGAAATTTGGAAAGTAATACCCAGTCATATTCATAGGGTGCCTGGGTGGCTCAGTGAGTTAAGCCTCTGCCTTCGGCTCAGGTCATGATCTCAGGGTCCTGGGATCGAGCCCCATATTGGGCTCCCTGCTCAACAGAGGCCTGCTTCCCCTCTCTCTCTGTTTACCTCTCTGCCTACTCGTGATTTCTCTCTCTGTCAAACAAATAAATAAAATCATTTTTTTTAAAAAAGTCATATTCATTTAAAGCTATTTAGTGATTTTTTTTTCCAGTTGTACTCTAATAGCTAGAGGATACCACTGAGATATTTTTATAAAAAGAGACAAAACCATGAAATAATTGTAACTTGTAAACATGGCTCTTTTTTTAATATTAATCAGAAAATATATTAAAGACATATACCTATTATATAAATGTCCAAAAGAGTTCATAAAATAAAAAGTGTACTTTATTAAAATTAAAATTAAAATATGGAGTAATTTGCAAAGATAATGCCTAAATTACAACAAAATATACTTGATACACAACAAAGAAATAATTTTCCGAAAAAACTATTTCTTTTGAAAATAGAAAGTATCGAAATTTAGTATACTTTAATAAAATTTGGTATACTTTAAAAATTAAGCTTTCAAAAAAAAAATTAAGCTTTCATTCAAGATTCAGAAGAAATATAAAAACGTACAGAATAAGAATACTGTCCCTCAACTTACAGAAGGAATTAGCAGTAAAAAATAAAACACGAAATATAAAAAGGAAAAAGGTAGATAAGTTATCAAAGAAGTTTATAATAAGATATGATCAATAAACAAGAAAGATATTCTCTAATGAAATTATATATTTTCCTGCTGAAATTTGGGAATCTGGCTTTGAAAAAAAAAATCAAAGTCATTGAAATCTTAAACCCCTATCTGCTCAACTGGTAATTTAAATCATTTAAGGAAGTTTTCTCTTCAATTTGCTTTCCTCAAATCTGAAGTCCTTCACAAATTTAAAAAGGAAAAGAAAAATGCAGCCTGCAAAGATTAAAAATTATTTAAATGTGGCAAAATTTAAGCTAAGTGGTACTTCTAAATTTTCCTCCTGCACTGTAAACTTGAAATCAACTTTAAAAAAAAAAAAAATTGACAACCAGATGATTTTACAATTTTATTAGTACAGATGATTGGTTTCCAGTCTTTTAATAAATGAAACCATGTAACTGTCAATAATTTTTAAAGACTCCCCCATGTGTTTCCCAATATGTATACTATGTGCTGTATTATGATTTCTACAAGGCTTTAAAAAACAGACACATATTTCAAAAAGATTAGCATGCAAATTAGACACATGTACTTCTCTAGAGACAGCAGTTGATCTGCCTATCCATTTAAGGACTCCTAGTAACTCAGTAACTCCTCAGAGATGTAAGAGCCATTGGGTTCCCACTACTAATTGAGAAGCCAGTTTAGAAAGGATATAACCCATTCCCACATGTTTAGTGTTTCATGGTTTATGACAGGGGTCACACACCAATTCTCAAAAGTAGACAGGTAAAGTATAAGAATTCTCATTTTCCAAATGAGAAGATCAAAGTCTAGAGAGACCAAGGAAATGGGTCAAGGTTACACAGCTTAATAACACTGGAATTCTTATTAGATAGCATGTCTTACTATTTATTACTAACTCAATGTTTTTTATCCATTACAACTTAGCTGGTCATGGAAGGGCAGTGTAATTATTTTCATTAAAATCAGGTTAACATATTTAATCAATAATTCAGAGAGAGAAACAAGCATATTTTGATTTATACCTTTTTGGACTATCTAAAAACTTGACTGGCTACAATTCTACATAATAATCATTTTTAGGGTATTAAGACAAAAAAGAAATGCCAAAATGAGCTAGCATACACTAAATAGATAAGCCCACTAAGAAGAGTATTATGGAATAAGAAGACAATAAATTTCCAATATTTTTAAATTTCCACTTTGTACAGTCACTTCTAAATGGATTAATCTATGAAACTCAACTGTCTAGATAATTTCTTAATGATCTTAAGGTCAGGTGGTTATATTAAAACGCATTAACAACAATTCATTAATTAGTTAAGAGGTAAGCCAATTTAGAACAATACATAAGATGATGTGCCAAAGAATGTGGGAAACAGCAATTAAAGGTTACTAAAAGAACTAAAACCGAAAAGTCAAGGAATTGGACACAGGGCACAATGCCTTAAAGCACATTATTTTGGATTTTAAAAGACCTTTATGACACTTTCTCTGTGTGTGATAGTAAAATGCTTCTTTTCTCTGCCCCATTCTAAAGAACCATTAAAAAAGCAAAATAAAATAGGGTGAAATAAAACGCTTACAGGTTTGTATCTCAGTGCATCTCTGTAGGATCCAAACAAAGCAGCCTGTGCCCTAAGAAAGGCCCTAGCTACTCCATCACCCGTAGCTGTAGACTGCTTCTTCAGTTTATTTTTCAGGGCCGAGACCTGCATGACAGAGAGGAACAGTTAAATTAACACCTCAGAAATTGGTACAGCGAGGTACGAACCCAATCAGCAGGCAAACCACAGTGTCTGCAGGTCAGCCAAAAACTCATCCTCCTCCCTGATAGCTTATCTTTTTAACTGCAGAGAGCACCTGCTGGTCTGTTAATTGAAACGAAAGCAGGAGCCCACAGTAACGTGCTAATGCAAATTGGTTTATGCTCTCTTTTTTTCCCAAGGCCTCTTGACATAAATAAGCTTTAATTATTTTACGGTAAACTGCCTGTGAGCCACTTTTCTGCAGATTTTTAGCAATTACACATGTGTCTACTTGTTTTGAGAAGAAGCTGGTTGGTATCGTTCATTTCTGCCACGTAAGGTTATTTGTTACAGGTCCTCCAGGATCACTTACCATTTAATTTTATTTTTGGAAGTCTCATTTGCATATGTAATTTTCTACTCGTTTGCTGAATAGTTTTCACCATTATTAGACAAAAAGTTGGGGGGGAAGTTAAAGTGATTGAGAACCTACCATGAGTAGAGAATCATGTTATGCACATGTTATACAGTGTCTCAGTTAGTTTTCACAGCCTTCTAAGAAAGACATTTGTGTTACCATTTATGAATGAAGAAACAGGGACTTAAAGATGTGAATCAGTTTGCCCTCCCTATACAGCTACTCACTATGGCAAGACTGAGATTTCAACCCAGTTCTGTCCAGTTTTTTCCCCACCACAATGTGCTGGGTTTGAGTTCAATGTCATCGCTTTATGAACCAGTAATCAGATTGTTTTTAAATCAAAGAAAAATTTATTTCTCCGGAGTTTGCATAATTTCTCAAGGCATCTGAATTTGTTATCATTTTTCATACATTTCTGTCCTTCAAGTTCAGGTTCTCTATATTTTATAGAATGGTTACTATTTATGAATGACCCTTACTTAGATGAGTATTCTGTAGGTATAATCACAATCCTGACATATACTCTAATTTTTTTAAGGGGAAATGATGTGATACGTTCCTATCATCTAATTCACCTGACCAATTCTTTTCATGCGTTATAGAAAACTACACTGTCTACAATTAAAAAATATTGGTGCTCATATCATTCCTCATTGATGCTTTACATGGGAACATGAAGTCACATAAAAACCCTGTTTTTTCAAGAAAACAAAACCGATTGGTTGGATTGCTCCCTTAACAGAGCATATTCTGACCCTTATGAAACCACCAGATAACAAAATAAAATAATGTCATTTCTCCTTTACATATATACTCAAGGAAGGATATTTTTTAAAATTTCTTTATGCAAGCAGCCCTGACTACTCCTGTAGATGATGACTGTAATTGAAGTGTCAACCTAATTAACAACTAAACTTTGAATAATGCTAATGAGAAATGAACACAGCATCAGAGGAAAGACCAGCTCTACAGGTGATAAACCTTCACAGTAGTGACATTTTCCAGTGTAAAGTCACAGTTACTGTGATCTGATCAAAGAAAGAGACCCCCATTGGGTCCAATTATAACCACAGTTTTGAAAAAATTATTGAGTTATGATGTTCATAATCTATGCAGAAAGGCCTTTGCAGTATAGGTCTTCTCCGCATAGCTGTGATCTTTTCAATTTATATCCAAGCTCCATAGATTCAGATAAAAGTTTGGAGCCTAATTCATTTAGCCCACAAAGTGCATAGATCATGATTCATTTAAGAAGAAGTTTTTATTATTAAAATCTAAACTCAATAAATGCACATTTTAAGGCAACCTACATATTCAAACAATGTAGCTCAATGATGCAAAGTCAAAGTCTTATGACTTGTCTTTTATTTTAAAGTTTGTAATGTTACTTTTTAAGTTTCAACTGCCTTTAATGAGAAACAATGGAAGTGAAGATCAATACATGTATTTAATAACTGCCCCCCTCAAAAAAGGCTTATGATGGAAGGAATATGTCTTTCCATGTATTATAAAAAGTAAATGGTTGTGTTATTTTTAATTTACTTTTGAAAAAAAATTAAAATGTCATGCCCCCCCAAAATAAAATATCTCATTAATAATTTTTATATTGATTTCATAACAAAACAGTATTTTGAACATTTGGTTAAACAAAATATATTAAAATTAATTTCACCCATTATTTTACTTTCAACATGGCTACCAGAAAATTTAAAACTACATATGTGGCTCACATTTCCACTGAACAGTACTATTCTACATGAGCATACTACCCAATGTGAGATGTAAGACTAAAACACTGCCTGGTAAGAAATATGGTTACATTGTTACTTTGCTTATATCTACATTACTTCAACCTTTACAAACTGCTTGAAAAGATTTTCCTTGACCTACTCTACGAGGGCTTTGACTGTCAGTAAGTAGATCTGAAGTTCCTATTTTTCAGAGACCAAGAAGGCAGATGATTTAACTGTTTCTTGGATGCACAAATGAATGCTCAAAAATAGTTTGTAAGAATGAAATAGAGTTTTTAAAAATCAGTTTTAGATAGAAAGATATGACTCTCATACAAAGTGACTGTGTCAACCTTGGTGTTTCCCTGTCCTTTAGATCACTGGAGTAAATTATCACCAGTTACCAATGCCCTCTGCAGTGCTAATTAGCTTTTAGCAGTTTTTATCTATAAAAATGGTGATGTCTCCTCTGTACTTTTTCAATATTTCATCTGGGAAATGCCATTTCTACTTTAACTTCCAAACTTCTAAATTTAATTATGAAATAAATGTACATTTTCCCCTAAATCATCAAGTTTATATTCACATGTAACCCTGAACTCAGAAGAGCCTTTGGAACTTTAGTCCCTGGCTCTTACCACACAATCCCATTATGAGACACTGAAAAAGTATTCATTGTTTTCTCTTTTTATTCTTACGAAAGTAAGCAAGCCTCAATCTCCAATGGCTAAAGACTACTTCAAAACTGACATCTGATTTTATTATGACACTCTTTAGTCTGTGAATAAATTATCTTTCTAAGTCTAATCAAGTATACTAGACTTAAAAAAAAAGTTAAACAGTGAAAAGAACTTCAGAAATAAATATCATTTCATGGCTCTTATCAAATGTTTAAATTCCTTTCATACAGTGAGAATTCAGGCTTCCAAGCAGCCATCCACGGGAGGAATTATAACCTGGGTTTAGCACAGTGGGAGTTCAATGCAACATGAATAATATTACCAACAATTCTCCATTTTTACCCTCTTAACACTGAAGTGACTATGAATAAAAGTAGGGAATTACATGAGTAAACATAACAAACAGATATAAATTAAAAGAATGCAAGCCATGTGCACACAGTCTGAGTAATGAAGTAATTATGCCAACCAGGAGTTAGGAAGGGAGAACACATTAAAGGAGCTGAATTTTTCAGAGAAGTGACAGATTTTTCTCTTGATTTTTAGATGTGCCTTTTCAGGAAACATAAATTAACTCTTATACCTGGAAATTTTAATTTTGCTCTTTAGGATCACAAAGATAAACATCAGGGTAAAGAGCAGAAGGTAAAAATAAATGTCCAGAAATAATATTTAGATAAACTACACAACCCTAAATCACCCCTCTGATGTTTTTAAATACCTCCTTTTGTGAACTACACTGTACTAGAGAATCCACATCCACTTAGAAAAATTAGAGCTTCAACTTATCTGCTTTAGAAAAATGTTACAAAGATAAAAAGCTGTATTCTCCCTTGAAACATCTTATGGTCATCACATGAAAAATCCCTACATTTCTTTAATGCTTCTAATGTCCAGGGTTTTTTAGAAACAAAATTAACATCCTATCCTCTTAATATAAATTTTTAGTGAGCTTCTACCTGATTAAAACAGTAACCATTTTAGGGGCACCTGGGTAGCTCAGTGGGTTAAGCCTCTGCCTTCGGCTCAGGTCATGATCTCAGGGTCCTGGGAGTGAGCCCTGCATCAGGCTCTCTGCTAAGTGGCGAGCTGAGCCTGCTTCCCCCTCTCTCTCTGCCTGCCTCTCTGCCTACTTGTGATCTCTCTCTCTCTGTCAAATAAATAAATAAAATCTTAAAAAAAAATAAAACAGTAACCACTTTAAATGAAAAGCACAGGATATACCTGTGAAGGGTATCATTACCCTGGTCTCTTTTATGCTTAAATTACCTATCAAAACCTAATTAATAGGGGCACCTGAGTGGCTCAGTGGGTTAAAGCCTCTGCCTTCGGCTCAGGTCATGATCCCAGAGTCCTGAGATCGAGAACCGCGTTGGGCTCTCTGCTCAGCAGGGAGCCTGCTTCCCTTCCTCTCTCTCTGCCTGCCTCTCTGCCTACTTGTGATCTCTCTCTGTCAAATAAATAAATAAAATCTTTAAAGTTAAAAAAAAAAACACCTAATTAATATAGGGTCAGTTCTAACTACTTTCCTTTCAGAGGCCATTATAAAATGAAGACAATCAAACTGCTCCACCGCAAGCCCGATGTTAGGCCAGCATCTCTAATACCAATGTCACTTCCATTCATCCAGTTACTCAAAAAGTAATCTTGCAGGTCTTCCTCAAAACTTGACCTTTTTTCATCTCCCATATGCAACACATCACTAAGCACTGTCAATTAGTCCTCTGATGGAGATTCAAATTTATCCACTTTTCTCTACATCTGCCACTATCAAGTTCGAGCAACTAGCATCTCTACCTAGACTACTGCAAATGGTCTCAACCATTTCAGTGGATCTTCCTGCTTCATTCCTTATACCAAGAAATCTTCAGGACCTAGACCCCAAGATGATATTTTTTAGAAGTCAAAGTAGATCACACTAACACTATTCCTTTGCTAAAAATCTCCAATGAATTTCCAATAAAGTCCGAATGTCCCTAACAAGAACTACAGATCTTTTTTAATGGTACCACCTATCTCTACAACCTCATTTTACATAACTCTCTCTTTTGTTCATCTCACTACAACTATTCAAGACTTTCCATTTCTTGAACTTGCCAACCGCTTCCCCACAGTAGAATCTTTATACATGCTATTCCTCCTCCTCTCACTTTGCACAGCTTACACATACTTATCATTCAGGCCAATTCTGGAACAGGTATTTTGACACACTGAGCTCAGCTGGACCACAAATGGCTAATCTGAGGATTGTGACTGATAAGAATGACATCTCAGTTTGGCTAAAATCATCTTCATTTCAGCTTACTTATGGCAATATGACTACTGGTCTGCTAACATCCACTCTCCCTCTCTTTGGTAAAAGAAATCCTAAGTTTTGACTAGTGCTTGCTCAACCTCCTTATACTGACCCAGCTATTTTCCAACATCCCTCATGGCGTGGTATGGCCATGTGGTTAGGTTCAGATGAATGGAATGTGAGTTCCATGAGAGCAGTATATTATGTCTTTCTGTTCACTCAGCTCCTGGCATAATACAGGCATTATAGTAGGTGCTTGATAAATAATCAAATGAATGACTGTTGGGATGAATGAGCAAATAAATAAATAAATAAGCAAACTATCACACTTCTACATTAATTTCTCTAGTTCAATGGATCAGAATATCTATGATGGGGCCCAGGAACATAGTTCATTGAAAAGTTCACAAAGTCATTATGATATCAGCAAGGTTTGGGAACCACTGTTGTGACAGTGCACACAGTTTCATGCATACAAAAACTCTCTTGAATGTGGAAAAGCCAAGAACTTAAAGGACTAGAAACAAATTGGAAATTATCTTTAAAGCCAAAATCAAGGTCTTTACATTTAAGTATATATGTATATATGTATGTATGTATTAGCAATAAGAAGAGAGAGAAGCATCCCATTAAGATGTTACAGGGGGGAAAAAAAAAGACATTCGGAGAAAGGCTAGGTAATTTAGTTGGAAATGAAAACCTATGAGAAAGCCAAGGAACTTCATGAGCACTTAAAATCACTACAAGTAACAAACTATAAATCAACTCTAAAATGGCAAAGGTACAGAGACATAAAGAAGTGAACTGCTAAAGTTTGTTCACTGCAGTGGGAGGGAGAGATTCTCTTACTCAGTTGGGAGTAAATAACAAAGACCTTTTAAAAGTTTGGAAGCCCAGTTAATTAAGGTTTTGACTTTTGTTTTTTTGTTTTCTTTTGCTTTTGTATTTAAAGTTTAGATTTTAAAAAAATACACACCAAGAAAAAAGTACAAAAAATAGCAAGATCTATAGTTTGCTTACAAACAACAACAAAACACCTGTTATAAACAATCACATCTCTCAAAATATTTAAAAGAATAGTATAATATTTAAAATATAATATTTAAAAGAATAGTTTCCACAGACACCCAAAGTACGGGCATCACAACACAGTCTCCCTTTCCAGAGAGAATAAGTAAGTTCCACTCACAACCAAAAAAGTATATGTTAAACATGCATCCAGGTTTCTTCTTTTAATTACTATGAAAGATGAAAATATCCTTATAAAATGGTCTAAGAAGTAACTCTAAACAGGGACTTTAAAAGCAACTTCTATTACAAAAGATAAAAGAAATGCAATTACATTTCCCTTCAACCATCACTTACTGAATGACTACTATTTACAAAGCCCTGTGCTAAGGCTCTGTGGCAGGGACAATGTGCATCTAGGTGCCTGAATTCTGACAGCGGGAGATCGAGGAGAGAGCAGGACTGCAGTTCTCCAGGGGAAAATTGAAAGCAGTATTTGTCTCCTAAAGTCTCCTCTATTGACCAACCCCGCAACAAAAAAGTCCTCTAAACTACTCTAGAACTTGAATGAATTCAGTTTATCTTTCTAACCTGGCCACTATAAAAATTTGCTGGGGAATTTATTTACTGCTAAATATGATAAGGATTCTAGCAGAGCTGTGGCAAACCTGGAACTAATATAATATTTTCTGGGGCTTTTTTTTTTCTTTATAACATATACTATGACAATTTAACATATTAAACCTTCATGTTAGGTTAGAGGAAATATATAAAAATTAAACATATCTATTAACTCTACGCATAGTTGCAAGAGTTAAATTTGTTTACGTACTTTTCTTTTTAAAAGCTGACTTAAGAAAATTCTCTGAAATAGCCAACTCTTTCCAAACTTATTCCAAAATTAATTAACTCACTTAATGCAGGTATCTTACATTTTTACTTAAAGTCAGTGTTTTGGGGCTTTTCTCCAGGTCTTCAGGCTTTTAATTTAATGATTTTTGGTGATTCAGAGCGATTTGTGCCTTTGCTTTTCATTGCACAATAAAACCATTAACCTTTCCTTCATGTGATACTTTAAAGTGTCACTAAAAGATGCACAATATTTTAGAGAACCCCATTTTATAATAAAGTATTTTCAATATTTTAGTAATCAAATATGCTTTCTACTAAATGTAGCTATCCTATAACATACCAGGGGCATATAGTGAGTTGCACAACTTTAAGTGTACTATGTCCATACCCTCATAATGGAAAATAAAAAAATCATTTTCTAATAGTGTGTTATAGAAGATGAAAATAAGTTTTTAAAACAGTGTTAACAATCCTAATTTAAATCAAATAGATCATACTATATTTCTTCAGCAAGATTAGAATAGAGAGTAAGCTTCTATATTAAATTCTAAAACAGTTACTCATTACACTGTATATCATGTTTATATGAGAGGGACCATGATCTAAAGTTTGGGGCATAAGTATGACAGGATCAACCTATCTGATCTAAAGCTCTAGAAATACCATTAACAGTATACTTCCTGTGTCTTTGTCTTCTTATCTAAAATAGGAATAAGTATATTGACCTGAGAGTATATTATTTTCTTACAATTAATGAGTTAAAATTATTTAAAGACTGTTAAGCAACATAGGCCAAAATTCACTTGCCTGGTAATGGATATTTTAATGCATGTAACTTTTTCAGATGTCAATTCTAACATGCTTTCATCTATAAGAATTGCTTACAATTGTTCCAACTTAATTTTCTCATGAAGAGATTTCCTAAATCTCATTATAATTCTAATTAGCTTAATTTTCTAACAAGTGAGTTATCCTACTTATTTTTGAAATAGTTAATAATTCTCCAAATTCTTCTTAAAAATATTAATGATAAAAATTAAAATAAGCAGTAGTACCTTAGAAATACAACATTTTAAATTATTATGTAATTGAAAAATAAATTTGTATATCTATTTGGAATGAGGAGGTCTCAATAGTACATTATCTTAGATTAAAATGAACTCACTTGAAATTTCAAATGTTGTATTTAATTCAACTGTTTCAATTTCCCCACATTTAAAAACATACCACAGTAACACTAAATTCAACTGATATTGTTACATAGCCCTAAAATTTATTTTTATATAAAAACAACCTACATGTTTGCAGGTACCCATATCTGACATAGCCACTAAAATATAAAATCACAGTGCATGAAGACAGAAAACTACAAAAGTACATTTTAATGGATCTACTGCTTTGAAAAGATAGTCCATGTAATGATCAATATCGTTAAAATCACTCTCAATAAAATTTTTTTTCTTTTAATGATCCAAATCTATAGTGAAATGATGAAATCGAAAAACAAGTGTTCTTGTCAGAAGACAGGAAGAGAGTTTTTTCCCTTCCCTTAAGGAAAACAAAGGATTCCTGAAAGCTTTGCCCTGATTTATTTTTCCAATTTTAAATACCTTAAGAGTAGCGGAACTGCTACTGGCATGGTAGTATTTCTAACAGTCAATAAATCTAAAATATTATGTGTGAATATTGGAATGAAGCCATTAAGAAGATTACAGCATGCAACACAGCAGAGGGTCCACAGGAAAAAAGAACTAGTAATTCAGGACAACTGTGACCACTGACCTTTGAACAGCCAAGACCACTGGTCAAGCTGACACAGTAATAGAGTGCACATGCACAGAAAGTCATCTAGCCTGTAAGTATAATTTAAATGCTTTGGTGGATGATTTTTAAAAGGACCCCTTTTAAATATCAGTTAATTTATTAAATAATCAAACAATACCAGTAGTAAAATTTTTCAGGATTCTAGTATATTTTATTAATTCAAATCATAAAAAAATTCAGTAAGATCATTTGCTAAATTTATTAGAGAGGGGTTAAACAAACAATCACCTAAAATATTTTTAGAAAATAATCATAACTTTAAAACCTCTCATACTTTTAGCAAGTGGTCTTGGTTCCACCCCAGGGTTGTATCCACTTATTCATTGTTCAAATTTGTCTTGTAAGCCTGTAGCCTTTAATTTCGAGCATACGTATAGTTATATCTACACCACCTAGCAGTGTGCCTTATTATGATTTTTAAAAATTTCAGTTATGTACAGTTAACCTTTACTTGTAAATAAAGGAGATGGTCCCTCCTATCACTTTACATTTTTAGGCTTCCACATTTTGTGAGTACTACTTAACTACTTCACATCTTAAAATAAATGTCTTAATAACAAACTAATCCTACTGGGAAAATAGTACTTCTCAATTAAAAAAGAATCACCCATCGAAAGAATTACTATTAAGGATTGTTTTTCTCAAAGAAATAAAATCAACCATTATTGAAACTAACTATAAAATTTTTTTTTGACACAAAAATGCTGAATTATTTCTCTCTTTTCTTTCTCCTCTTTTTTCCTTTTTTCTTTTTCAATAAACAACCCTTTCTCCTTAGGGCAATCAATTACAGTAGAAAATGCATTGCACATAAGGACAATATTTGTAAAAGTTGGGACTTTATTTCATAATTATTTGTCTATCCAGTGAAGAATTCTTTGATGAATTTCTAAATGAATAACTCTAATCATTTCTAGCAGCTTCTGCAAAATTTTTATAATGAGGCAATCTAGTTATAACGAGCTAAAAAGATAATATAATTCTTTACTGGCCTGGGTTTGGATTTGTTCATACATAGCATAAATTTTACTACAGTAAGATAAAGTAGTTCAATTTAATTTGCTTCAAGGTCAGCAAATATTTTAGGTTATTTATGGGTATAAATAATCTGATTTTAACTTTAAAATCACATTTTTCCTATCACTAGCCATAAACAATTAAAGCCAGTATTACTGTATTTTTTGAGTTTGAAATTTTTAAATTCACTTTTTCAAACTCCTTGGTAATGATTTCAAAATACTTGCAATATTGCAGGAAAATATATGATGGAGGATTTTTATTTCCAAATTTTATTATCCCTGAAAAAAGTGTTTTTTTTAGGATAAATATTTTTAACTTAGAACTATGTTATAAAGATATTTTTAAGTAGCCATTAATATATATACAGAAACAATACTAGTCGGCATTTTTGCCCTGTTCTAAGGAACACGAAGGCCAAAAACATGCATTTTTGGTGACTAACATGAAACACAGAATACATCCTATTATAAGCTGCAGAGACACACATGCGCGGGCGTGCGCGCGCGTGCACACATACACACACACACACACACACACACACACCCTCTGCAAGATCAAAGACCAGAAGAGAACTGGCACTTAATTTATCAGCCTTTACAGACAAAAGACAGTTTTCGTCATTTCAAAAGGATCAGATGTCTTTTATGACAAACTGGGTTTGCAGTTTAATTTACAAATAGAATTCTAAGTAAGCAGTCTTTGCTCTGCCAAAGCAAATGACAAACAGTGTAGGTTTTCATTCTTGCAGCCCTCAGCAGGATAGAAAAGATTAAAATAAAACTGAAATAATTTAGAGAAAACAAATAAATGTTTCAGAAAGTTGAGGGAGATCAAAGCCAGAATTTTCTGACCCCAACTGTACAAGCATTTCTTATTATATTGACCAGTGCCATCAGATCATTAATTAAAAGGAAAAGCACTGGCAGGTGGCAGGGAAGCAAAAGCCGGTAATTGGCCCCCTTCTTCTCCTTGCCTTCAAAAACTCTCTCATTCTTTTGCAAGACATGCCACTAGGCAGACAGAAATGCCTACTTTGTAATATAATGATTAAGATGAGATGAAGAGACTTAGGTTTAAAGAAACTCTGCCTAATGAATGCATCTAGCTTTTTAATTATGATCCTACTTTTACAATAGGAATAGGATGTTCCATTCAACATCTCCTCAACTGCCAAAAGGTAGAAAATGTTAAATATACAATCTACACAGATTCCTCTCACACCCATGCACATACTTAGCCCTTTTATTTCAGATAGAAAACTGGGGAAAACAACTCTTGGCAATTCAAAGTCCAGGAGAAAACATATCTATCACTATAACTATATCTATATACACCACAAAATAGCCTTCAGACTTACCACATCACTTGGTAGATTGTTCAAGTCATTGAATGGTGATTCTAAAGTGTTTGTGTCAACATTTAGCATAACCACATCCTCCAATGATTTATTTTTCACTCTCTGTTCAAAAAACACAATTATAAATAAACATCTTAGTATATTTTCCTTCCAAAACTGTAATGAACTTAGAAATGTAGAGAAAATTATCTTAATTATAATTAGCTTTGGGAAAAGAAAAAAGGAAAATCCTCTATTATAAGAACGTATAAATAACTTTGTCTTATGAGAAAGAAAGTTTGTTCATAATCATTCGAAAAGATTGGGTAAAAAAAATCTTTAAAACAGAATGCTTGGTCGTCTAAACACATTGATTTAGTTTAGAGATACTGAATATAACTTAACTACCAAAGAGATATTATAACAAAAACTCACAAAATAGGCACAGCTACAGTAAACTCCCCAAATTTACAACTTTATCAAATGAATTTTGATCCTATTGATACAGGAACTTGTGGCCACTTCTATACCTATTTTTAGCATAAATCATATTGTAGGACTAACATAAGCCAATAAGTATGACTTCTGTAAGTGAACTAAGTTTTAAATTAATAAACATTTTCTCTGTATTTCCCTATCAATCCAATGTAAGCTGATGATGAAGACTGTTAAGTCGAATAAGTAAAATGATAAAGACGGCCATAATAAGGAATTATTAGTAAAATTTATCACATGAATTCAATATAACAGATCAAATTTAATAGCCTATCAGACTGTTTGACTTGTCTTATTTGACATTTTAATCAAATGGCCAAATTATCTCAATATGTGGACTAATAACAGTAAATTAGAATTTCATCAAATTTTTCATCCTTAAAGAAAGAAAACACAGTTTATTTTTCCTAAACTAACATGTATATTAAAGTCATATAAATCTGGGGTGCCTGGGTGGCTCAGTGGGTTAAAGCCTCTACCTTCAGCTCGGGTCATGGTCCCAGGGTCCTGGGATCGAGCCCCACATCGGGCTCTCTGCTCAGAGGGAAGCTTGCTTCTCTCTCTCTCTCTCTGCCTGCCTCTCTGCCTACTTGTGATCTCTGTCAAATAAATAAATAAAATCTTTAAAAAAATCATATAAATCTATTTGCCTTATTTAAATGATAGCAAATAGTATTACTTTTTGATGCAAATATATAAGGTGCTCATTAATGAGATCTATCTATCAGAATTCTATAATTGCACAGGTCAACTAGCAATAAGTAAATTAATTTCAGTGTAGTATTTTTCTTCAGTATAGTATTTTTAAAAAAATGACATTCAAGAATAATAGCCATTTTTTAAATTAAAAAAAAATTTTTTTTTAATTTTTTTATAAACATATAATGTAACCCCACCACCCTCTCCTGACACCCCCTCCCCCCGCCCCCCTCAGTTTGTTTTGACAATAAGAGTCTCTTTTGGTTTGTCTCCCTCCTGATCCCATCTTGTTTCATTTTAGAATAATAGCCATTTTTGAGAATTATTAAATACCTTAAATTTTAAACTGGTCAAACCAATTTTTTCAAGTTGTTCAGTAACGAAATTTCCTTGATCCATTTAGAACTTCCAATCTCCGCATTTTAGGCAGAATGTTAAGTTTGCTAGGGAAATGGTGGTCTAGAGTAGGGAATTTGTATGTGTTAAGAAAGCCATAGTGTCTGTAGAATATGAATTTTCAAGGGAACCCAACATTTTAAAAATCCATCTTATAAAAGACATTGTTAAGTACTCTAAAAGTTAGGATGGCTGTTTCTTAGAAATTAAGAGACAATCACGTACAATTGTGACACTATTCACAAAACATTTTGTAAATAAACTTTTCCTCTTTTCTTTGCATATGTATACATATACACAAAAAAGGCTCACATACATAAGTATGTAGTTATCTATGAGTTAACTACAGCATAAATACAAAAATAACCTATTTCATATGCAAAAATACATTTATATTTGTGGCATACGGGTGGGAAAGGTGTGTCATAATTTTGATTTCCACCTTTAATTCTAAGCTGTCCCTTTTAACAGAAACTATAAAGTTAATCCAGAAATCCACTTATTAAAGGATGAAATGAGTTCCTCTAAATAGCCTGGAAAAATGGTTATGTGATGCCTAAATATTTTGTGATGACACAAATGCTAAACTCTGAAAAATAAGATTAGTATTAACATGAAATGTATACTTTTTTCCAAGTTGCACTTAGTTTAAAAAGGTCTGATAAAAGCTGAATATTAAATTCTGTTCAAGGGACCATATGGTAAGAATGGAAAATGTACAATTTCAATAAATCAATAAAATGAGACTCACTAAAATGAGAATGATTCCACATAAGCAGCTACAAATGAAATATAGTATGTAATTTAAAAAAATTTTTTAATTTGGATTAATGTCAGTATTTTATCTACATTTCCATCCAAGTAAGGCTTTAACTATTTTCTAAACAGAAGTAAAAGGCTATACAGTATATAAAATGGTACCACTTTCTCTGTCTCATATTTTAATAGTTCATAAAATTCATCAGCTTGCTTGGGTTGGGAAAGAGTAAGAAAAAGGAGAACTTGCTTTTTTCTTCAAAAATAAGAAAATAATATCAGGACAGAGACCGAAAGTCTTATGAAGGAAAACAGTAAAGTATTAAAGTAGTAAGTTTTTCTCCCACATCCTCTCTATATAATAACGCATCCGGGCAATGTGACAATGAATGTGCACTGTGTGTGTTACTATGATGCACTATGTTACTATGAGTGGCAGTAGTCCCATGTTCTTGTAAAACTGAGTCAACATTTTAGTTAGAATTTTTTCTGTATTTTAAAACACGTAATACAATCCACTAACTTATTTCTCATTTATAGGCCTTTGAGTTCATCCCTAAAGTCTAATTTTCAAGGAGAACAAAATGTTCTTATCCTTTATTTTGAAGCAAATTTACATTTTAAAAAGAAATTTCTAGTCATCTTTCACTCACGATTACATAAAAATAATTAAAAGAAAGATTTGGGGGGCGCCTGGGTGGCTCAGTGGGTTAAAGCCTCTGCCTTCGGCTCAGGTCATGATCCCAGGGTCCTGGGATCGAGCCCCACATCAGGCTCTCTGCTCGGCAGGGAGCCTGCTTCCCCTGCCCCCTGCCTGCCTCTCTGCCTATTTGTGATCTCTCTGTCAAATAAATAAATAAAATCTTAAAAAAAAAAAAAAAAGATTTGGAAGGATATTAGTTTCACATCTTTGAACAATTATACCTAGAAGTCTTTGTAAAGCTGTTATGTTGGAACTGTATTGACTAAGAGAGAGAATATGGAATATTTTAATTATTCGTAAAAAAAAAACTATTGTAAATGCAGTCAAGCAAAATTAAAAAATTACTCAGTTCAGTCTCACATATAAAATATTTAAATAGATATATCCATATTTTAATTATAATACCATTAATATAAAATAAGAAAGCACAAAAGATTTTTTAAAATGTGCCATTAATGATAAAATAAGAATGGAATTGCAGGATGCATATTATCTTGTAATAAATTAAGGAGAAAGTTACTAAATGGTATCCAACTGGTTTAAAGACATTCTTGAAGTTCCTTTTATACCTTCTCATTCTTATTTGGTTTATTTGACTAAACCAAATAAACCAAACAGAACTGACTACAAAGACAGTTCAATAAGTCCAGAGTATAAAAAGGCACCAAGATTTCAGCTAATCTAATCTTGGCTCTAAACAGTCTCATTTAATGATGAGCCAATTTAAAACAGAATGGACATTTCTCTAAGATAATACTGCAAGAAGTAAAAAATTCTTAAGCAATTTGCTCCTTAAAAAAAGGACTGATTTTCACTATAGATATCCAATAAATATATGGTAAGTGTGATCAAATATTTAAAACATGCACCCATTTCCATAATATTTTGGAAAAGCTGAATCATTTGTATTAAAAGTTGATATAGAACCATTATGCAAAAAATATATATAACATCAACAGGTACAATAAACAACTTTAAATGTTTTTCATCTGTACAAATAAACATTATAAAAATGATGTATTAGATACATTAAATAAGAAGAGACATGTGCACTAATATCAAATTCAAATTTGATGACTTCTTTGAAACCATACCTACCATGGTTAGATTTTATACAGTGAAAATACTGATGAACAAAATACCAGTTATATATTCTACAATCAAATAACAGACTAAATACCTACAAATTCATGTTTTATTTTATGCAAATTGACCTTTCAAACTGCCAGCACCTTGTCATATAAGAAGAAGTTTTCTAAAAATTAATAAAGATTCATAATGTTATCCAACTCAGATTTCAAAATTAAAAACAAATTAAGTCTACTAAAGAAATTCATTAAGATGTATTCTTTGTTAATGATTAAACAAATAAAAAATGTTGCCGTAGCTTTCTGCAAAAGGAGAAAATGACCCAAACCAGAGCACATGTAGAATTCTCTAACCTGGGAAGGACTACTACAGGAACATGACTTCTCCAGACATGATTCTTAGGAGTTTAAAACAAATCAATGGGATCTTCCTTGATCTGCAAAGTGAGGACTGATGGTGTACACAGTGACAACAACTAATGAGAAAACCAAATCTAACTCATTTAGGTTGCTGATTAGAAACTGGGTTAATATACAATATGCACAATCAGCAAAAGAAAAAAAAAAGGAAAACTGAATAAAACTGAAATCAGCTAACATAATGATGCTATGCAACTGACCCAAGTCTAGTCTTCTGTTTGGATCCAAGTCTTCTGTTTATGCTTTTTTTAGAATCTAATCTTCTAAGAAGTCTTCTCTGGAAATCTCACTGATTCCAAGTACAAGGTATTTAAAGTTCAAAGATTTTCACTATAATGATGACAAGTCACAAAATCATTTTGGAATGAAGTGATAACAGTACAAAAAAAAAATCAATGCATTTTAAAACCCTAACAGGACTGGAAATGTAAAATTTAAAGCTATATTCTAATTTAAAACTTCATGATTAGTATATTAAAATCACACCTTGAAAAAGCACACTGACAAAATGGATCATAATGTATTGAAAAATGAAAACATTTTCCCCTTATGACTCATAAGTACATAGAATCTGACCTTCAAAATAAGGTCTGAAAAAGAAATAAGCATAAAAGATCCCAAGTGCCATAAAAAAAGTGGTTCATCAAAGACTAAGTTTTTAATATGTAATACTTACCACATGGCCTTGACCAAATTTAACATATTTTCATGGTTTTCATGCCCTCAAAGATGGTCATTCAGTATACTAATTAAAATGAAATTATTCCAAATATTGCCTTTTTTGAAAATGATAGTGTAAGTATAGAATAATTCAACACTTGCAACTGCTTTATACTATTCAACTGATACTCTGTGAAAACACAACTATTTTAACTATTATTTTTATTAATCAATTTACCACTCATGCATCTCAGGTCTGAAAGATACTCACCTCTATGAGGCTGGAGTGTATTCCAATCAGGTATGGCATTGGAGCACTAAATTAAAGATATATAATGTATATATTTGTAAGTTCACTGCAACTGAAACAACTATATAAGTAATTCAGAAAGTTTAAAAAATTAATTAAAGGTACAGTTCTAATATAGCCCATTATAGGTATTTGAAATTATTCAATACATAAAAATCAAATTCAATTGGAGAGGTCAAGAATATATTCAAATTAAGGTTTATTTGTATAAAAATCACAAAATCATTTATAATTAAATAAAGAATGGTAATGCCTAAAAAAACTTTTTTATTTATGAAGAATATTAGAGTCTAGGCCATAGTCTAAGTTAAACCTTCCACATACTTCATATCAAATATATCCCAATTATCAAATTTATTCACATTTCTTTTACATGCCTTTTTAAAATTTGATTCGATTCTTATTTCTGTCATTTTCTTACTATATCATCATTGTTTAACACCTACAATGGCAACAAAATTTTTTTATTTAGTCAATCACCCAATATTTATTGAGACTGACTGAACAGCGACCAGGCACTGTTTCAGAACTAGAAGGACAAAGATAAGCAAGTTCTTCCTCTACTGTTGTCATTCTCTTTCTGTGCTTTCTGTGCTTTCTGCTCATGTATGTTGTCCTTTATTTAAATGTCATACAGTATGGCGACTGACATAACATAATAAGTAAGCAGATACATAAATAAATGTCATACATTCCTATTTATCCCATTTTCACTTCTAGTAATAAAATAATTTTAACAGGGACGCCTGGGTGGCTCAGTTGGTTAAGCGGCTGCCTTCGGCTCGGGTCATGATCCCAGCATCCTGGGATCGAGTCCCACATCGGGCTCCTTGCTCAGCAGTGAGCCTGCTTCTCCCTCTGCCTCTGCCTGCCACTCTGTCTGCCTGTGCTCGCTCCTGCACTCTCTCTCTATCTGACAAATAAATAAATAAAATCTTAAAAAAATAATAATAATAATAATTTTAACAAATCACAATATTCAAGTATGTGTAAGAATAATACTGAAATAATTAATTCAACAAATAATACCTGAAGCACACCAGGCTAGAACCTGGGCTATGGGCTAGGTATAATAATAAACGATACAAACAGAATATATTCACTTGTGAATCTTACACTCCAGCGGAGGATACAGATATTAAATAATTTTTGTAACATAAACTCAGGCTTACAAGTAAGTTCAGAAATATTTCTCATAAAATACAAGAAGGGAATTATCCAACTTGACATTTTGAAATCAAAATATTATTTAACAAGAAAACGTGAGAATGGACAGATGTCTACAAAGGTGATAGAAGATATGCAAATAAATAGCTATTTAAAAATAAAAAATTTTTGAAATTTCTTGTATAGATATCTCTATGTTATAGTTAATGAAACATTTTTATGTTAATGAAAACAGATTATCTTTTTCAAAGAATTTGCAAAAAAATCTTTTTCAAAGAATCTGCAAATTCAAAGATATTTCCAAATATCATTTTCACTATTAGAATTAAGCTGTCCAAACTCCTGCATATCCGCTTTGCTACTGAGAACTGGTCACAGATAAACTGTGCTCAACAGTTTCCAAAGTAACCTAAAACAGCTTCAAATTTATTTAAAGATGGCTTAACCACTAACATATACCCAAAATTCACCAAAAATAAGGATGGTTAAAGCTTATAATTGACTTCTCATTATCCTGTTCATTATTTCTTATTGTATTAGATTCCACCTAATTCCCTTTTGTAGCTTTGTTCCTTCCTATCTTTTTTTTTTAAATACAATAGACCATCTGGAATTGATCTGATATTCTGGATCATTTGACTGAAAGTTAAGAACTATTTATAGGCCTTGATATCCTTAAGACCTAACAGATTTTCTGCCTTCAAAAGGAAACAGGAGGAATAAATGTGGACTGTTCCATTTCTGCTTAAATAAAGGAAAGCTGATTACTTCCCTAGTTCAAGTTCTCATCTCTGGAATTCCTTCTGGGACTCCACAGAAGACATAAAATATATGTCACTAACTATTCTGGGCTCCCATGACTGAGTTCAGAACATTTTCACAAAACAGGGTAGCAAATCCCAAGATCTTAAATATGTCAAGCTGTCCATGTCCAAAATAGCATAAAATTATTCAAGTTACTGTGCAAACTTCCAATTCACCCCAGGTTTATCCTACCTACAAAATTTACAACATAGAAAGTCCACGGTATCTCAAATTTTGAAGCACATTTTAATACAATGAGTGTTCATCAAAAATATATAAGCTTTCTAAAGTTAACAATTACTATGCCCATTTTACAGATGTTGGATGAACACTGAATGGATCAGATTTCAAAAATTCAGAGCCAAAAGTAGTAGCTAACCTACTGAAGTCCTATGAAATACAGCTAACACTTTTGAAACTTCATGAGAGCTAGTGATTTCTTGAAATACAAAAAAATAAATGTTTAGCAGTTGGTAAACTAGAATAAAAATTTAATAAAGGGCTCATATGTAGAACTTAGTAATGAAGTAACTTTTAACTGTTTCTATGAGATTACTGGGTATCTACTTGGTTTTATCTCACTAATTACTAACAAAACCAAAAACATATACAGATGTTAGAACTGCAAACATTATTAATCCAGAACACAAATTCTTAAAATAATCATGATATTTTGCATATAGATTTTATAAAAATACATTTTATAGACATTTGTATTTTATGGAATACAGACTTTACTGGTTATTTCTTTTTCATGGAAATTGGATTGTGCACCTCCTAATATTAAATCAGCCAATCTCATGAAAAGTAATTTTGCAACCCTAGCTGAAATCTCCTAATTAGATTAGGGTGTTAATAAGTCAGGAAGAGATCCTTGGCAACACAGATGTTTTATCATCTACATGCAAAATTGTCCTAGATCTTTCTGTCAATGAAGTTATTTTGCAAAGATAGGATACAGGAGACTATTATGACTATTTCTTCTTTTGGGTAGCAATTAATCTCTACTCAAAAATAATCACCAAGTAATACCTTTTTTTTTTTTCTTTCTAGGTTTTCTTACAGAAACTGCCCGTGGGTACACAGTAACAGCAGTCTATTAACTTAGGTAGTCTAAACAGCACAATTTTCCATTTATGCTTTAAAAAACAATTCTCTCAAAAGCTAAATCTGTTCCTTTCACGGAAAGAAGAGTCAGATAGGTAGCCTACATAAAAAAAGTGACTCTTAAATAAAGATGATTATAATTTTACTGGTACTAAAGTAATACTACCTCCTAGGTGTTTAGGTACTCAGAAAGGTTAAGCTTATGTGGCAGTATCATGGACTTGCCACATTAAAGTTCTCTCTCCCTCTCCGTCCCTTACTCTTTTTCTCTCTTTTGTAGTAAAAACACTTCATATGAGCTCTGCCTTCTTAAGAAATGTTAACCATAGGCACAATATTGTGCAGCAGACCTCTGGAACTTAACCATCTTGTATAACTGAAATCTTATACCTGTTAAATAGAAATTCCCATTCTTCCTTTATACTGGTAGATTAGAAGAAGATGTAGATGGTGTTATTTTCTCTCAGTCACCTTCCCTATCCTACTAAGCAGTGTAGGCCACTTCTTCCTAGGTGTCCCCATCCAAGTTGTTTTTACATGCCTCTGGTATAAACCTTATAGTATTGAAGTATTACTCCATGTTCCTCTTGTGTGTGCATGTGTGTGTATGCTTCATGCACATATGTGTGAATTTCTTCCTCTCTGTAGATACTGAAAGGGCAGAAACTAAGTTTCATTCAGTACCTTACATATACTCACTGCTTGGCAAATAGGCGTTCACTAAATATTTGATGTACAAATAAATGGATAAATGAATGAGTCAACAAATTAGCTAGCCCTTCATTAGTGGACCCAGATGCTATATTCATGCATGGTCACAAGATGGCATTATGGCTCTCCACAGTCTATGTCACACCAGTGATACCAGGTGCTCAAATAAAAATACTTCCAGAAGACAGGATTATTTTAGGATTTGGAAAGTTCCAATCATCTTGAAGAGTTGGCAAATATACATCTAACCCATCAAACCTTCTTGTTCTATGTCTATATAAAGACATATAAAAATGTCTTTATTCAAAAACCATGAGATTGAAGGGACAATCTCTAATATTTTTCTCTCTTTTGCATAGAGATATGATTCTAAGATCATTTGCCAGGATGCAACGGGAAGAAAATGATTTTCTTCCATTAGAAATACTTTAGTCCACAAAATTTTCTGACAGAAGAGAGCCAGAGTCTTAGCTATTTCTTTAAGATAAAGAAAAAGAAAAAAAATACATTATATTGCTCAGTTCCTAGGATAGAAGCTGAGCTTATCATTGTGACTTTAAGGTTCAGAAGTTTCAGGTAACTCCTTGTTTGATTATCACTGCTGTACTCTCTGGAACAGGAAACTGTCTGGCATAGAGGCTGGTAGAACTTGTCCTAAAGGCTATTTCAAGGTTAGAAACTAGTAAGAAAATTCGAGGGACTGAAATATGAAACAAGCTTCCTTCCTTATAGTGAAGCAGCAGAAGGACTTGATGGCAGGGTTATAAAGTATCAGGAAGACATCTCTGGAAAGAATTAGCACAGAACTACCTACATCACAGAATTGTTTCTAAATAACAGTATTTTAGAAAGTCTTAAATGCCCACAGAAGAGAATTATGCAAGGAAGAGAATATTTAACCCTATAGTCCAGAAGAAGATCTCAAGGCTGCTGTTTCAGCGTCTAACCCTTGTCCAGCTTCACTGTGAGTATACGCACTCTTCCAGAGGAAGAGAACAGAAAAGTTCTATGGGTAGAGCTGAATTCAAATCGGGTGAGATCACTGGGAGTTGTTTCTAATGCCAGGAAGCTTTTCAAAATTACTCCCAACACTTTTCAATATTGCTTTTCATAGTGGCTTAGGGCTGAGACTTTGCTTTAAACCAGAAACTCAGGGAATCCCTCAATTAGAGGCAATCCCTTTGCTGGTATTTGATATTCGGTGTGCTACTGAGGGAAGAGGGGTCTAGAAAAGCGTGTCCTGAGGTAAAGGTAATGAAAGTGCGCCCTGACAGACAATCTGGTTTCTGACACACTCTGCAGACAAATCTTGACACCTTGGACACGGAGTTCTCCAACTGATACCGGAACTTCTGTACGCTTTTGCTAATCACCAAATACAAAACTGTATTTGCTTCTCTTTACACATTTAATTATCTAAATGACTGTGGAAGTACCTCACAAAATCTAAAGAACTTTATGTTTGCCAAGTATACATTTTTGCTAGCTTTGAAAAGAATTACTCTGCCTTCATAAAAGCACCTTTTAATATTTGCTACCGATCTCTAAGACAAGTCTCAGGGCTTGCATTTGTCTACATACACACCAAGCTTACCTAATCTACAAATAAGCATATTCTTTCGAATCATAAAGGCTGAATTTAAAGGAGTTTGGCCAAAGTCATCTTACCAGCAGTAGTCCAGCAGGTGTGGAGGAAGCACTGGGATGTATATGTGTTGCCAGAACATGGGGTACAGCAGAGCGGCTGATCCATGGAGACAGGCAGTTAACTAAAATTTGCAAGAGGATAACAACAATAAGTAGCTGCTGACCCTCCAAACAAAAAGACATGCTCAGGCTTTCAGAGATTAACAACAATCACAAAACTATTTATTTAGTGACCTAAATCATATTATCTTTACCAATTTTGCCAGGGGGGGAAAAAATCTTATGTTCAAAAGCCCCTTTGAAAAATATATAAATAGCAAAAGTGGCTTCTTGGGCATTTTATGGGGACAATTATAACTATCTGAAAATATAGTGTTTAGGGTCAAAACTGAGAACATAAATAAAAGTAAAACTGAAAAATCAGTTGAGCATCTTAGAAGAAATTGTAGGAAATTACAATTTGTGCAGCACAGTTTGCGCATCACTCAGATTAATATACCACGATTAAATATGGAAAGGAAGAGAGGCTGAAAGCTCCTGAGGGATATCATTAGGGCAAATTGCCAAAGAATGAAACATGAGCCAGTCAGGAGAGTCTGGAAGCTGCAATAATACCAGGGGACTTGAATGTTCGACAGTTGGAGCTTCAGTAATGTGTGAACTGCGGGTTATGGTATCAAGAGACTCTGTTCACTGACACATAGAATGTCACTATTGACCAGCAAACTGCCCAAGCTTGACAGCTGTACTACAGGAAGCCAAGTATATCATAATTTCATATTTAAACTGTTCATTTCAGATTAACATTTTGTTTCCTAGCTTTATATCACAACAGCTGCAAATGCATCGATGCTATTTTAAAGGTAATTGCCATTTTAATTGTTTTGTTTTGGCAAGCAGTTAATTAAATATTTTTTAATGCTTAACAAAGGGGTATCACTCTTTTTTCCCCTCTCCCTCCGACTGACCCTCATCAGAATTCTTTCCATGGGACTTTTTTTTTTACATCTTAAATTATATTTCTGTAAGTGTTAATCATTTTTTAATGTTTAAAGCAATAATTAAGCCAGCATTCTTCATTTTAAGTCAGCATTTCAAGCTTACTAATTAAATCATTTTATCCAACTTGAACATCGGAATTTAAAAATAAGACTATCTGAATATGAACCACAGCCAATATTTCTGTAAGCCATTATTCCTGTTATACAGAGAACTGAAACTTACATATTGTAATCAAATTAACTTAAAAGGATAAATGTACAAAAAGCAATCCAATCTTAATAGAAACATTTGTCTATATTTAAGTGCAAAATAGTTCAGCTAAAACAATTTTTAAAAAATCAAAGCTATCTAATTTGAACCAGAAACATAAAAATTTGGATTAAAATATACTCATCTTCATGATATATATTTTTTCCAGTTAGATTTTTATTAATTTTGTATGGCAAACAATGTATTTTGTTTCTATTTAGTATGCTATCATTAAAGGATTTTAGTACTTTGCACTTATAAGCTTTAATAGTTTATCTACTGTATTCCTTCAACATGTATTATTTTTTTAAAATTCCTTAATTGGAGCATACAATATACCACTAGGAGGCATTCAAATACCTTCACTTAACAACTACAGACCTTGGATTTATTTGTCTTATTTGAAGCCTCATAGAGGGAGATGAAATAGGGTTGATCTAACAGGGTCAAATTCTCTGAGAGCTCTCAGGTACTCCCTGCTTGTAAATTTGGCATCTTTAAAGCTGTATTAACACTTTCCATCCCTTCAGTGTAACTCAATGGTTAAAAGCATTTATACAGCTTTCAAAGGGGGCTTACTTCACTCAATTTCTCCATTTGCACACAGATGGCTTTTAAAACAACTCATTTAAAACCCTAAAAAAAGGGAAAGTGTTCCTTTTACATTATTAAGAAAATTACAGTGTAACAAGAATAATAATACTGCATTCTTAAAATGAGGAATTATAACAAGGGTAACTTATTTTATTAGACACACCCAGAGTCCAAAGCACTCTGGTTAATTGCTTTATAGACACCTTCTCTATGCCCTTAATGGTCATCCTTAAGTGAAGTTATGAATTGTTTGCCAAGAAGGCAGAATATCATCTAATGAATTTGACTGGCTTCACAGAGGGCGACTGCTCTACGTGATGATAGACAGTTACAAAACACCTGCAACTGCCAGCATGTGGCAAAAGATCATCTCTACTAATCAAGGTCTGCCAGGAAAGAAGGAAGTTCTACAGGATTTGGCCTGTAGAAAGAAAAAAAGTTCTACAATTTTTTGGATTTAGGGGACAGGTGACAGGTAAAAGGAGAGGTAAAAATACCACCCCTCCCTAACCACAATTTCTGGCCAAAGCAACTAGAATGAATTATTTAACATAAAACAGCACAAAGTTTCAGGTTCAGGTGGAACTACAAGGAATTTGTTTTTGCAAATATTGATTCTGTTAACTGTGAGACATTCTCATGGAGATTTCCAAAGCAGGCAGAAGCAGACCAAAGATCCCCCCTAGTCCCCTAGCAGTGTGTAATAGCTATGTGATTGAAAACTAGAGAGAACACTATTATAGCATCTACTTTCTGGAGGAGTTAGTAAAGTAGTAAGCGAAAAAACACAACTAAGAAAAAATAAATTTAGTAGGAAATCAAACATGGTTATATATAAGCTGTATAAAAAATAAGAACGAAGTACACAAAACTAGGGCTTTGCCACTTAAGAAGCTGTGTGACATCTGGCATATGTACAAGTATAACCAGATCTGCTTCCTAATCTTTAAAATAAGTATACCCTAGACAATCTGATCTGTAAGCACTGTCTCTGAGATATAGTATTCTTCAGTCTTAGATCAGCTCAATTCTAACATTTTACATTGTTAATGTTGTTAACGCTTTTTTTTTTCCAGATAGGTGGTTAACAGAACTAGACTACAAATCAGACCACTTTCAAAATACATCTAAAGATCATCTCTAAAACCTTTAAAGAACATGAAGTAACTGCGCAATTGGAAATATCATGTTACTTGCTTCATTAAACAAAAATTTTAAGTGCCTGCCTATATGTTATCATAAATCTCTACCAGGCCACAGGGACCCAGTACTGAACAGAACAAAGTCTCTGTTTTCATGGAACTTACATTTTAGTGGGGAAAGCAAACAATAAACAAGTATATATTATGTGGGTTAGAGGTAAGTTCTAAGAGGAAACCTAGAATAGACTAAGTGGGTAGAAAGTGACAGAGGGACAGTTTTAGACAGGAGGATTAGGAACAAACTCTGATGCCGTGACATTTGAACTGAGACCTGAATGCTAGAAGAGAGCCAGCTGTTATGACTTTGAGAAGAGCATTCCAGGCAGATGAGGTGGGAACATGCTAGTCATCTTCACAGAGGAGTAGGGAGGTCTGAATGATTAGATTGGAGTAAGCGGGAGAACAGTGGGAGGTTAGGTCAGCAAAGCAAGCGTGGTCAGAACTGGAGGGCCCTCTGGGATACGGCAGAGACTCTTAAGTCTTACTCTTCGTGAAATTTCTCCACACCTCTGAAGGGAGCTGTCACAACAAATTATTTATCCAGAACATTCTAAATAAATCTATATACTTTAGAAGTCTCATTTGCAGACTAAAGTACTTATAAAGAAATGAGATCAATTTATAAACCCAGTAAGAAGAATCATTTTAATTATAAGTTTATTATGATCTATTGATTCTTTAAGCACAGAGGGAAATGACAATCATACTTCTTTGGACTAGAATTACCCAACACTCTACGTCTGGTTCATGACAGGACTAGAATTCTATATTCATTGCTAATATTCTGTCAGCGGTTTCTTTAATACCATGGCTGTTCTTCATGAAAGCAAAGAGGGTGGAGAAGTTTCAGTATTTGAGTCAGAACATATCCTGGTCACTATGCTCTAGAAACTACAGAAATAATAAAGGAGGAATAATACATAATAAGGCTATAATTTTCAGAGAAAAGCAAATTTACCAAATAAAGATTTAAGAAAAAAACCCTATCATCTTTGTTAAATGACAAATGAATATTTAAATGCACATATGATTTCACAAAGCATACTCAATATATTGACTTGATATGGCCCCACAGTATGACTAACGCACAATAAAATCACTGGGAATATTTCTCTCCCATGCACTACCATTATAAAATGAGTATATATGGAAACGATGTGAAGAGGAAAGAACTGATGAGGCCTATAAAATCAGGGGGAGAAACTTGACAAGAAAGGTGGACAACAGTGAACTTCATCATCAAATAAATGCACTTGGAACTTCCAGTCCCAGGCCACCAGGGTCTAACAAAGATATTGTCAATAATAACAATAAGTGTGTATGTGCTTACTACGTGCCAGGCACTATCCTGAGTACTTGATGTACTCAGACTTCATCCTCAAAACAACATTATGAAATAGCTTCTATCATCATTTCCATTTTACACATCAGCACACTCCAGCAAAGTTAAGCCAATGGCCTGAGATCACACACCTAGTATGTGGCAAAGCCAGGATACCAACCCAAGCAAACTCCTGGTACAATAACCATTATTTTAAACTGCCTTTTAAAAATTTTTTTATTTTTTATTAACATATAATGTATTATTAGCCCCAGGGGTACAGGTCTGTGAATCACCAGGTTTACACACTTCACAGCACTCACCATAGCATATACCCTCCCCAATGTCAAACTGCCTTTTTTTTTTTTTTTTTTTTGACAGAGATCACAAGTATGCAGAGAGAGAGGAGGAAGCAGGCTCCTTGCCTAGCAGAGAGCCCAATGTGGGGCTCATTCCCAGGACCCTCGGATCACGACCTGAGATGAAGGCAGAGGCTTTAACCCACTGAGACAACCAGGCGCCCCCAAACTGCCTTTTTAAAAAAAGATATTATTTATTTATTTGTCAGAGAGAGAGCAAGAGAGAGAACACAAGCAGGGGGAGCAGCAGGCAGAGGGAAAAGCAGGTTCCTTGCTGAGCAAGGACGACCTGGGATCATGACCTGAGCTGAAGACAGACACTTAACCGACTGAGCCACCCAGGCGTTCCTAAATTGCTTTTTGATACACAAGCATTCAAAATTCCCATTATGGGGCTCTGAATAACATCTACTGGCTGAAAATATTCTATCTTAGTTATATGGTGGAGAATGAGTCTTTACACTCAACAAACAAGAACACCTGACCTTTATAAGAAATAGTTGAGGTCTGTGACAGAGATCCAATTTCTAAAATTTCCTCAGGCATCATAGTGGGCAACTTCAGCAGGAAACCAATGGAACAGATTTTCTCAGATGTTGAAAAGATAACTAATAAAAATTCTACCAGTTATCATCTCAGTTTGGATCTGCAAGAATATTTAGTTGGAAGCCAAACTAAAGTTATTTGCCTTTGTGATATAAAATCATATTCATTCCATCTTCTTAAAATCAAACTATATTTATTAGAGGAAACCAGCCACTAATAAAACTAGGCAATGTTTTAAGCAATTAAATAAACATGTATTTTTGGGGGGACACCGCATTACCAGATTCCCAAAGAGAGACCACAGGTAAACAACCCATCTAGTGTGATGACCACAATGAAAACAGCACAATTCAAACTCAACACACTTTACAAGTAAAGCTCTCATATGGACACAAAGTCATTCACATATCTCGTAGACTGTGCCTCATTCTTATGGATAAGTTCTATTCACTTCAGCTAAAGTTCTATATGAACTAGTTCTATATGAATTATTGAGGGGCAGATTTATGTCCCCTAAGAATGTATTTATGCACACAATCCAAGAAATATAGATTAGAGACTTCATTTGATTTTTAACTGAATCAATATTTAATTCAGAAATTTATGCACTATAAATAACTAAAGGTATACAGAATAAATTGCTGCAGATGGGAATGTGATAAATTCCTCATGGAATGGAAAAAATTAGTGGAAAGCATAAAAAAACCATCTGTTTAAACATGTTTAATATACACTCCCATTTAAAAGTTTAGAACAAAAGAAGTAGCAGTAGGGTATCTGACAACTACAAAGTTATCCTAACTATAAAATATTCTTAATGGAGGGGTGCCTGAGTGGCTCAGTTGGTTAAGCATCCGACTCTTGATTTCAGCTCAGGTCACAATCTTAGAGTCCTGGGATCAACTCCCAACACACACAGACACACACACACACACACACACACACACACACACACTGTCCAGACTTTGTGCTCAGCAGGGACTCCTCCTGAGGATTGCTCTTTTTATCCCTCTGCCCCACCCCACTCATATTTTTTCTTTCTCCCTCTCTCTCTCTCTCTCTCACAAATAAATAAATAAATCTGTAAAAAATATATTCTTACCCAAGCAAAATTCTAAAATTTAAATCAAGTGACAGTTGTAAAAAAATATTTGGAAAAAACAGCAATTTTATATAATGAAAAAAGACAGTATTTGCACATTTTTAATGTTTATACTAAAAATATTATTTTATATTTCATTCTCTTTCTTCATCCTATTGGGATGGCAAATTCTGCCACTTAATTGCTAAAAAATCAACCTAAACTAATCTCTTTCCTCATACACAAGTCCTTTGAAGAGTTTTAATTGTCTCATATTTGATCACTAGTCCATTAGCTTTTCCTAGCCAAACAACTTTAAATTTTCCTGCTCACTTATTTCTTTTATGTATTTATTCTTTTAATGATTTTACAGATGGGGAAACTGAAGCAAAGTTAAATTTCCCAAGATCACATAACTAGTAAATGGGACACCAAACACATGCCAGTTATTATTATTGGTTCTGGGGATATAGTAATGAACAAAAGAGACAAAAATTTCTGCCCTTAGGGAGTCTGCCTTCTAGTTACCCTCTAGAAACTACCATTACAGTCATACCAACTCTCCTCGACTCTTTGGTTCTCTGTAGTGGTAACATTACACATATATGCCATAGGCTTAAAACAAATTTCTTCCCCTACACAACCTTTCCCTATTACTAAATTTTTTGCTTTCTACTTCTCACTCTCAAAGTTGATTCAATACCAGTTTTGTTTTTCCTAAAAAAGGCCCATCTACCTTTCCACCAAAGTTTAGCAGTCTAATCTACAACATTGCTCAAATGTATCCATCTATCTTCTCTCCTCAAAAACTCATAGATACTGAATTCAAAAGGATTATGGGTTAAGAAGTTCATGTGAATTATATAAAGACTACATAATTTAGGTAATTATTTAAGAAATAAACAGTACAATTAAAGAATGACTGCATTTAATATGTAGAAAGGATCTTTCTTGCTCAATTCTTTCATTTTTTAAACAAGAAACTGCAGGAAAAAAGTTAAATGGCTTATATGAAGTCTAATTTCTTTGTTAAGTAGTCAGGACTAAAACACAAATCTCTAATTTAGAAGATATTACTAATATAACTGCTCTGCTACCATATCTTGGGATAGAGTAATACTGTAAACAACCAATAAAGAAATCCAATTGGCTGATGTTCTTTTTAACTATTAGGCATTTCTGCAAATCATAATTTAAAATATCCCTTACCAGGAACAAAATAAAACTGGTTGTAAACAATTAGAAAAAAGACAAACACAATTGCAAAGCAATCACAAAGGAAGTTCTAAGTCTTTATAAATGGAATTAAGTAGCTCTTAATTTGTAAGGCATATATAATTAAATAAGAATGAATAACTACACACATATATTAAATATTCTAGTATAAAATTGTATATAATATTCTCATATGTACTTAACATACATATAATGTATGTTTAGCATGCATATCAAATATATTTAAATATATACACCTATATATGAACATTTATATAAGCATCTACAGTCATGTGAATATTTATATGCACACACACCCATATTAAGTTGTAATTTACTGGTAATTAAATGATATCAAGCCCAGTACCATAAGACAGCAACTAAACAAAGACCTCATGAAGACTGTTCCTTTGTGTGTCATTCTATACTTCTCCCTCTTCCTTACCTACTTTCAAACAGACTCTATATCCAACAGAAGTTTCCTTAGAAATGTTTCTAAAATCCAACTGCATCTTCCTCTTATGGTCTCTGTTCTACTGTAGAAGCGAGTCAACCCTTGCTTTTATTACTGCACAGTCTTTTAACTGGACTCCTATTAGAAGGAATTTCCCTACTCTATTTTTTTTCTTTTATAATGCCGCCAGTGTTATCTTCCCCAAAACAAAACTTGTCATATTATGTACCTCATTTGCTTCTCCACAATCTGTTGGATAAAATCCAAGCCCCTTAAATTAGCAAACATGTTTCTACACAATATGGCTATTACTTATCTTTCCAGCTATATTACATAGCACAACTTCTCTCTCTTCACACACACATACAGAGATATGTTAAACAAGTATATATTTCCTACATAAGACATAACTCCTTTCAAGAAACAGTGTCATCCTGAAGTCAACTTTTTAATCTACTACTCTCCTTCTTATATTTCCCATACCAGAGTTCTTATCACATTGACTGGCCTTGATTCACTGACATAATATGATTTATGTTTTAATTTATATTTATGATTCTAATTAATAACTTTGAAATTCCCAATACATAATACCTGGTAAATAATAATATGTGTCAATGTGCAAATGAATAAATCAATGCTGGTTTTAGGAAAAATTTACCAATGTTAAATATTTCCTTCAAATTAAAGGTCTTCCTTTTCTACTCTTTGTATAATACAGTAGGAAATCAAATAAAATAGCTGATTCATGGAAGCTGTGCCGTTCACATATTGCCCATTAGCTCCAAATTCACGTTGCTACCTATCTGTGATAATGGATCTGTGCCCTTGGTGTTGTTCTCTTTTACCAGATAGCCTAATGTAAGTGGAAGAAAAAGAACTTAGTCAGTACAGAACACTAGAGATATACTGCAGGAGGAAAGGATTTTTGCTTCCTGGTTCCAGTGTGCTCTCCGGCAGGCTCCTACAAGGCTAGGCTTCTGCAGTACACAGTGGCCAGTAACACCCAGCAGTAATACCTGCTAGCTTCTTCAGGTGGTTTTGTGGCAGAATCCTTCTGGGGAGATAAACCCCCAGGGCAATCAGGAGCTACCTGGTGGCAGGTTAATTACACTGGAACTCTTCCATCAAGGAGGAGGCAGAAGTCCATCCTCTTTGGGATAAATAATCTGGATAAGATCTTCCCTGACTATAATGCTTCTGCCAGGAACCAAGATCACTAGATGCATAGAATAACATATCCATCAGCACGGTCTTCTGTATAGCATTGAACCTCATCAAGGTATTCATTTAATAGCAAAATAAGTAAAGCTATGGGCTCATGCCCATTAAACTAACCAGTTTTACCCATACTTATAACCCAGAAGGAACTGACCTAACTGAAAAGTGGAATGGCTTACTGAAGACTCAGTCATGGTACCAGCTGGTATTATTATATCCATAAAGGGTAGGATTCTATTTTACATGATGCAGGATATGCTTTAAATCAGAAAGCACTTTATGGTGTTGTTTCACCTATAGCCAGAATACATGGGACCAGGAATCAATGGGTGGAATTAGGAGTGGCCATTTCATTATTACACTTAATAATCTACTTGCAGGGGCGCCTGGGTGGCTCAGTGGGGTAAAGCCTCTGCCTTAGGCTCAGGTCATGATCCTGGGGTCCTGAGATCGAGCCCCGAATCGGGCTCTCTGCTCAGCGGGGAGCCTGCTTCCTCCTCTCTCTCTGCCTGCCTCTCCACCTACTTGTGATCTCTGTCTGTCAAATAAATAAATAAATAAATCTTAAAAAAATGATCTATTTGCATAAATTCTATTTCCAGTCTCAGTAGTTTAGAACTCGTCTGGTTTGGAGATCTTACCTCCCAACAGAGAAATGTTTCCATGTGAATTGGAAGAGGATATTGACATCTAGCCATTATAGGCCACAATGTCACTGAACCAACAGGCTAAAAACTGGGGTTGATCTACTGGTTGATTGATCTCAATAACCAAAGGGAAACTGATTTGCTTCTACACAAAAGAGGCAAAAAGGACTATGTCTGGAACTGGGAGGTTCTCTGGGGTACCTCTTTCTATGCCTAATAATAAAGGTTAATGGAAAACAACAGCAATCATTAAGAAAAAAAAAGCAGAACTACTGAGGATTCAGACCTTTTATAAACGAAAGTTCATGTCATTATACCAGGTAAACCCAACTAGCTGAGGTTCTGGCTGAGGGTGAGGAAAATATGGAATGGGTAATGAAACAAGTAAGCCATAAATACCAATATTGTCTCATGATCAGTTATACAAACAGAGGTCACAGTAGCTTTACATATTGTTTATTTGCCTTTCATATGCATTGTTCATTTTTATATGCTAACCATTTTTCCCTCTATTTCTCATTTTTATTTTTTATGTGTGTTGTTAGTGATTAACAGAAATTTAAATGTATTGCAATTAAATTTGAAGAGATGATTATAGTGACTCTTGAGACTGCTTTTCCTCATTTTGGGAAATGTCTACATTTGCAAAAAGGATAACTATATCTTAATAGCTATGAACATCAATTTGTCCTGTTGTTGTATAGAAGTACAAATGTGTTTAGAAGAGTATAAACAGAAGTTGAATATCCAAAGGGGTGGACTATACCAGTTATCAATTTATTGCCTAATTTACCCTTTATTGTCTGGTCTTTGAAAACAGATCTGTGTCCTTTAGATATTTATTCTTTTTAACAGCTGCCATAATGTTAAGGTTTGTCAGGAAAGGACACTGAAGAGACATTTCAGGAAGCAAGGACTTTGGTTCCTGGTTCCAATATACTTACCCAGCAGGCTCCTGCCAACCCTGTGGCTGGGCAAGGGCCTGCTTTCTTCTGGGCCCAGGTCCTGTAGCACAGGTGGCTACCGGGCCCCTGTTTAATAGGCAGCTCCTGTAGTCCCTGACTCCAACAACGACAGTGGCCAGAAGGTTCTCCCAGCACTCCCCACCATGGGCAATTCTACAGCAGTTCTCTGGCTCTTGTAGGGCTTGCAGCCTTTCCAGAACTTGGCTCCTACGATGTGGGAAGCACCTGCATGTGGTTATGGCAGTGTACAGCTGTCAGCTGCACCAAACAGCCAGCAGCTTCCCTTGGCACCTCCCTTCCCCCATCCCTTGGTTTTTCAGGGCAGTGCCTCCAGTGAGACAGCTCTGATAAACAGGGAAGCTGTTTCCCCTCAGGTGGGCTCACAGCAGTGTGTTGCCAATGAGGTATCTCTCTGTGAACAGATTCCTCAGTACCCCTAAAGTGGCTTTCCAACAAGTTTGAAAGAATGATGTCTGTCACCCAAAGGACAGATTTCCAAAAATTCTGCTAGTGTAGCACCACAACAACTTCTCTGCTATCTAATGAGCCATGGTTCCACCTTCCTCAAGAGGGTCTCAATCTCAGGCCGGGGTGGGGCTCCTTCCTTGGGTACTCTACCTCGGCCCTAAGGGTACTGGCTGCTATACATCTGCTATGCCTGTGTTCTCTAGCGTTCTCTTCACTGCATGCTAGCTCATCTCTTGGTACTCCAGTCCCTTGCCTCAGCTTTATATTCTTTACGTTAAACTTTTCTTGATCAAATTACTGTGTACTTTCTCGCACTTTATTGGACTCAGACTGTACTACTACAGATGCCATGACCTCATTACTTTCCTTGTAGAACACTGCCTGACATGAATTAGGTACTCCATAAATAAGAAATAGTTTACTGAATGAAGAAATAAACATCTTCATAGGGAGAAAACAGTATGTTTTCTACCTAGGACTATATGAAGGCCAAAAGATACCAAACCATGTTCCTATACAGGCTGAACAGGACTCAGTATAACAATAGAAACTAATAAAGCTGAAAAGAGCTCAAGATGTATTAAGTTTTTCCCTAAAGAATTACCATTTAGACAAAGACTTTCTAAAAAATTAAAAGATTCTAGTAGAAAATGGCTAAACACAAATCTTTTAAAAAGACAAAGCCTACATGGAGATTAGCCTCTAACTTACAAATTTTAGAATCTATGAAATCTTTATTATTATTATTACTATTATTTAAAGAGCCAAGTTGTCATAGGAACAATCAGACACATTTTTACTTGTCAAAAAGACAAATTTCTACTGTGGCATTTTCAGTATCAGATGAACACTTCATATTTCATAATTAATAAAAATTTTATTTTAAACCTTTTTTCTTTATCCACAATTTAAAAGATTAAATCCATTTAAAAATACACTCACGTATATACACACACACAACAGACACAAACCATGATTCTAACCTTTAAAGAGATAAATATCTAAAACTAGTGTTCAACAAATTCACTTATAATTCTAACTTGAGAGAAAGTATGTGGTAAATACTACAGTAGTTCTGGGATGAAAGGTAAACAGAAGTTACCGACAGAAACTAGAACTTTAAAGAGCAAACCAGATTCTGGGATACATTTAGAGGGAAGAAGATGGGAGAATTCTAAACACATTAGAAGAAGACCCAAAAAAGTGCAGCTTCAGGCACTGACTCAAAAATTATTGCTAGAAACCTACTAGGTATCAGCACTATCCTAAGAGGAACTAGGTTTACTGTAGTGAATGAATCAAATTCATTCACTTGGGGTCCCTTCCCCAAGTTTATAGTAAGTGATAAGTTACTATAGTTAAAGTAAGTTAAGTTAAAGAACAACTAGGTCATAAATGCACTACATAATTCTTAGCTATAACTACACCTTTCATCATCACCATCCTTTTATGTAAATGAAGAAAATGTTAACATGTTCACAACAGATGATCTGAAAATAGTATTTGTGAGAAGTGACAACTGCCTGAACTAAGGCAATGGGCAATGGAATGAAAAACAGGGGTAAGGGGCGCCTGGGTGGCTCAGTGGGTTAAGCCTTTGCCTTTGGCTCAGGTCATGATCTCAGGGTCTTGGGATCAAGCCCCACATTGGGCTCTCTGCTCAGCGGGGAGCCTGCTTCCCCCTCTCTCTCTGCCTGTCTTTCTGCCTACTTGTGATCTCTCTCTGTCAAATGGATAAAATAAAATCTTAAAAAAAAAAAAAAGAAAGAAAAGAAAAACAGGGGTCAAAGAAGAAAGGACCAAGGAGGTAGGTGCGGGAGAAAGATGAGATGCAGGGGCCAATCCCCAAATCAGCCCCATTGCAGGATAAGGGAATATAATCTAGGACATTTCATCAGAATAGAAAAACTTGCCTAACTGCAAAATGCAAAAGAAAAAAAATTATACTATACATAAACATAAATATAGAAGGTACATTTAAAAGTTAACCAATTGCTCTCAATAGTTTTACTAAGGAAACAGAAACAATATATATATATATAACTTTTCCTATATTTAAGATTGAGAATCATGAACAGCACAAAATTCAGTCATTTCAGATAGAAAATACTACAGTAAACTAAAATCTTGAGGTTGTTTGTAGTTGTAGGAACAAAACTCGGAGAACATAGTGATTGACAATAGGCCCCTCAGATAAGAACATAATTGTTATGTTAAAAACAGATATTTAAATTAAAAGCCAACTGTTTACTTTTAGGGGACCAGTAGACTAAACCATAAAGCAGAAATACATGCTTGTTTCCATGAAGAACAGAACACCTATTACCACAGGAGTTGGAAGATACAAGACCTCCAGCTTTCCTGCTTAGACGTTTCCTCTGACTGACCTGCATACATATCTTCCAACATGGTGCCACCGGACGACCACAACATTCCTATTTCCACACTCCAGTCACATTCATTTAGCACCGAATGAAAATACAATGTCCAGAGGAGCGATATACATGTCAAATAATACACTGGTAAATAGAATTCTTATCTGTAGTTTCAGCTGACATAATTGGTTGCTATGGGCTTTGGGAAGAATTAAAAAATCTAAAAATTGTTCCTAGAATCTCTCTCTGAAAGGTCTTCATAACAATTTTCAACTGCACCACTCTCCTGCAGCTTTAAAAACACAAGGGGCACAAACATACTTCAATAGTCTTAAGTAGGAAGTAGACCTGGGTAATCTTTGTTCTCTCACCAACTGTTCAATTCTTAATCTCAAAGAAGATTCTCTGTGCTTCAGGTTTCAGAATTAATGCTGATACAGGTGGCACCATTAAGAGACAAATCAAGAATATGTAAAATGCAGATGGAGAGGTTAAAATCCTCTGGATTCCCCTTCAGTCTAAACCTATAAAATCTACATTTTAATAGCCGATTTTCCAGAGACCACAAGATTTCTTTTTGTATATGCCCTTGATGGAATTAATGAGAGAAGGAGAGAAAAGCATATGCTTAAATGCCTGGGGGCAACTATAACAAAGGAAGAAATTACAGTTTATTAACACAATTCCAGCACTCAGAGCATATTGCTTATTCTAATTATTCCAGAAAGAACATGCACTCTACAGTCCAATCTCTGTAACTAATGTACTTATAGACTTTAAGAGGGTGGTATTTACCAGCTAAATATTGGTCAAAATAGTAGCTAACATTTAGACATCTGCTTTAAAGAGAAGCATCTCTTCCACCTGCTTCTACAGGCCACAAAGATACACTCTAGTTAACATATTACTGACAGGATGATGAGAAAGCTCCTGTCAGACGCTGGCCAGCCGGGTGTTTGAGACAAAATGCACAGCCCCAGCTGACTAGTTAAAGAAAGTCTGGTGAGGTACAATTATAGAGGCATATGACAAGACTTCATGCCTGACTGATTTGAGAACCAATGACATGACTTTAAACAGCAATCTTCTCTACCTCTGGTCACAAAACAGCAATAAGTCAACTGATATACTCTTGTAATATCATGATTTATTCCTTTGCTTTGAATACATGAGACTTTGGTATGAGATGTTCTGCTAGTCTACCAGAGATGCACTTGGGGCTTAAACATCTAGGGCCTGCCTACAGCATGTATAAAATCAGTGTTCTTGTTCAGGGTTACCAGGAACGCTTCTGTGTGAACTTGATAGTGTATATATCAATAGAATAAACACTGACAGGTTTATGTCCCAATTTATTAAACTTAAATAAAAAAAAATGTAATAATGGGTCCTAACAAAACACCACACTTTAGGGAGTGGAGTGGGATAAAACCGTGATGGGCATTAAGGAGGGTACTTGTGATAAGCACCAAGTGGTATATGTAACTGACGAATCACTAAATTCTACGCCTGAGACTAATATTACACTGTATGTTAACTAACTGGAATTTACATAAAGACTTGAAAACAAACAAAACAAATAAGAAATACCACACTTTAATATGGAGGGAATTCATGAAAAATTTAAAAACACATTATTCTCGATAGTTTTGCTAACATATCTCAAAATTATTTTTTTATTTTAAAGTTTACCTCTCTAAATTACAAATTCTAATTTTAACTACAAACAGTACCTAAGGAAAGGGATCTTTAAGCAATCTGATTCTCTATCATTATATCATCACTAAAACACCCAGCAAGCTATACGGTTGACGGCTATGATTCTAACAAAATATGGTGTCGAAGAGTAAACCCATAAAAACAAAATTCTTAAAATCATAATAAAATTAAAAATGTAAAGACACCTTGGGGCACCTGGGTGGCTCAGTGGGTTAAAGCCTCTGCCTTCAGCTCAGGTCATGACCCCAGGGTCCTGGGATCGAGCCCCACATCGGGCTCTCTGTTCAGTGGGGAGCCTGTTTCCCTCCCTCTCCCTCTGCCTGCTTCTCTGCCTACTTGTGATCTCTTGTCTGTCAAATAAATAAATAAAATCTTTAAAAAAAATGTAAAGACACTTTAAGTTATATATGTTCTTCTAATTGTTAAAATTTTGGCTATAAATTCAAAATATGAAAAATGAGTAAAATTTCTTGCATTGTTACTAAATATAGTACAGTCTTCATGGTATATAAAATAAGAATGTAAAATGCTTAAAAGCAAGTCAATTCATTAACACTTAACTATTCCTTCCTTGGTTGTTTCAGAGATTTCACTAAATTCTTCCTAAAAAATAGCTTATTTCTAATTTATGTTATAGTACTAGCGTTTGACCTTAAATGTTACTATGCATGGAATTTACGGAAGACATATACATACACATGAATTTTTCAAGATAGATTCAGGTAAAACAGCTTCCCCCACATAGTAAGGGTAAGGAGATTCTGAAAGCAAGCTTGAATTATGTTTCTTTTATCAGTCCTACTGTCCCCAGGAATGAACCAAAACAAAGATGGTAACACAGAAGTGACATCACCATCAAGTTTCTATGAATTTTCACAAACGATTGGCAGAAGGTTACCTCAAACATAAAAACAACTCCCTGAATAATACCAAGCCTTTACTAAAATAATTTTATTATTTAACTCAAATAAAAAGGTAGTAGGCACGTTAATTTTTACACTAAACTGCAGATCTAGTCTTTTACAAAATTATAGCTTATAATCACTAATCACTGAATGTTATGCAGATACAATTCTAAGCATAATATACATATGTGCATTATACATGTGTATATATATATACATATGTGTTTATATAACTATAGAGACAGAGATAGATCTCCTCAATCTTTACAACCCTATTAGATTAAGATTATATTACTCCCATTCTCCCAGTTTACATGGGAAGAAACTGAGTCAGAGAGAGGTTACTGAGCTATTACGAGGTGTTTATAAATTGCAATAAAGAGAACACCAGTCTTTTACAATAGTCATATGCTTAGATTTATTTCAAATGTTTTTGTAAATGGGAAAGCTTGTACATTCATTTGCACAGCTCACTCCTGTACTTTATTCAGGTCTCTGCTGAATACTACCCCATTCAAGCAGCTTCCCATGACCACTCTACATAAACTGAAACCTGCCCCTCACACCTTTCATCCAGCACACACACTTGCTTTATCACTTACCCCTTGGCACTCACCACCAGAAGATATAACAGCTATTTTTATTCATTCATTTCTTCGTTTCATTAGTTCAATATAAGCTCCTAGAGTGTTTGAGCTTTGCTTTGCTTACTGCCGGATCCTTAGTGCCTTGAAAGTGCCTAGCATATAGCAGGTCTCATGACAAGATTTAGTTCCTAGGCCTCTGAGACAGTTTGTACAATCTTTTTAATCTTCAGGACAATAACCGTATAGAAATATTATTTGTAATCTTGAAAAAATCATGTTTAAGAAACAAAGAGGAAGAGAATGGGGAGAAGAATGGTTTTACTTCAATGGCAAATTAAAAACAGCAGAAAACAGGTGCCTGGGTGGCTCAGTTGTTGGGTGTCTGCCTTTGGCTCAGGTTATGATCCCAGTGTTCTGGGATGAAGCCCTGCATAGGGCTCCTTGCTCAACGGGAGGCCTGCTTTTTCCCTACTATTCCCCCTGCTTCTGTTCCCTCTCTCACTGTCTCTCTCTCTCTCTCTCTCTTTCAAATAAATAAAAATCTTTTTAAAAAAATAGCAGAAAAGCAAATATATAAAAAGTACCAAATAACTCAGATTAAATTTATCAATATCATTTTAAGAAAATGCAAATTACCTGTGTCACTGATTTGTGCTTATTCTGTGATTATACTACATCATATGTTTAAATGCATACAATGTGTTTTTCATACATAAAATAATACATTTTCAATATTGTTTAAAAGTGGGCATATCAATATTTTAATTCAAAATCTCAAAAGTATATTTTTTCAAATGTAGAGTAATGGAAATAACCCCAAATTAGAATCAGAACACCCAGTTTCACACTACCTATACCTAACTAGCTGTTTGGCCCTGGGGTGGCCATTTAACCTGCTGAAAAATACACTACTCATTATGGGGTTTTTTTGGCTGTTTTTTTTTACGAATTTATTTATTTATTTGGCACAGAGTGAGAGAACAAGTACGGGGAGCAGCAGACAGAGGAACAGAGAGAAGCAGACTCCTCGCCAAGCAGGGAGGCCAATGCAGGGCTTGATCCCAGGACCTTGGGATTGTGACCTGAGCTGAAGGCAGACATTTGACTGAGCCACCCAGGCACCCTGCACTTCTCATTGTTAAAGACTAAATAGATATCCCAGAGAACTCCTGAAACTGCTGCTAATGTACTAAAACTTCATACAATGAGGTTTACATTTCTACTATGGGAGAACAAAACAAAAAAAATTACCTTATTCTTATCAATTAACCAAATTTGCAAGGAAGCAAATTTATGCAACATTACATGTTTTAATAAATATCTGATACATTACTAAAAATTATGTTTAAATTTATATTACATTTTTTAAGTCAAAATATTAAAATTTTAATGTTTACAGTAAAAAAAAGGTTAGGAAACCTAGCAAAATACTCTTGAATATTTTTCTATGACCCAAGAAAACTCCTATTCTCATTGCCTTTACCACAGTAATGAAAACCTTCCAAAAGAACATTTCAGCAAGTAGCATAAAACCTGTGATTAAAAAAAAAAAAGAATGCTACTTTGACTTTTAAGTTATTATCAGCCTGAAGAGCTCCTCCAAATCAGAACTATTATAGAAGCTACTCCCAAACCACTACTTGGCAACAAAGATGAATCTACCTATTACCAGGTTAGGATAGCAGCTATTATCATGGCCCCTTGATTTCTTTCAAGTAGCTCCAATGGAAAAAGCCACAAGTGAATAATAAAGATCTCATAATAGCTCTTAAGAATTCTTTATATGGTAGAAGGCACTAAAATGAACTCTGGAGAGTTAAAAAGAAAAAAAAAAAACAACTCTCATCTTCTGATAAGAAAAAATAATTAACCTGACTTAATGCATCTGAGAAGGCTTTCTATAAATCAGACTTTTGTACTTCAGGAGCCAGATTAAAACCATATATCAAAAAAGTATGTAGATATTGTCTCATAAGTACACATAGAATATTTCTAAGTCTGCGAAGGTTCGTGGGTCTTTTTGTGAAATGCTCAATATGTTCTACTTAAAAGGAGAAGTGTGAAGTACTTACAGTGCTTAATTTGCTAGAGGTAATAATGATGCGTCTCTCATGTAACATGCTGGCATACAGCTGCAGCATGTTATTCACATCCACGGCAACAAAATATTCTGTAAGATTTCTCTGTACAAGTGAAAAGTCATTGTGTAAGTTAGAGCTCATGGTGATTACGAAGGAAAATATTTTATACATTTACCAACAAGTCTTAAAGTTCAAAGGATGTTATTATTAAAGATGGTATTCATTAAAATAATTAAATTTAATACTATTCTGCTGCCACATGAAGCACATAACATTCTATTATTATTTGAAACATAATCCTACCCCAGGAAAACGTTTCTCAGAGGGTAATCAGAGGATCACACATTTTCCACTCTCCCCTCCCTCCAGGTACTTATAAAAGAAGCTGATTTCTGGGCCCCAACTGTACACTTGCTGAATTGTAATCTTCAGAGTATGGCTCCAAGTATCTTTTTTTTTTTAATAATTCCTGATAATTCTTATATACACTGAACTTTGAGAAATGCTATTCCAGAAAATACATTTGAGTCTTTTTATGTTTGCCAGTCACTCAGTAGGCAACATCACTGTCTGATAGTATGTACTATGTACAAGGCACTCAAAGGATGAGATGAATTATAAAGCAGATCTTTGTTCCTTTATTAAGGAAACTCCTTGTTTATATCCACATCAGACCTATTCTATGCTCCTATAACCAAATACATTTTGGTGTTAGCTTAGCTAATTTCCTTGATTTAAGACTTTATTTTCCCCACATAAGATCAAAATTGGGATAAGCTACATTAACTTTGACTTTTAGAAGTTCTCCTTCTTACTTATTTTTAACTTTCTGTACTCAAACTTAAGCATGCTGGAGGGTTATAAAGTAATGAAGAGACTGGATAAGATATGATAATAAAATCAAACTATAGTATCAAGTGGACTGTGACCTAGGAGGTGAAAACTTTTTGCTGGGCAAGAAAACAAGAAATCCAATAAATAGTTTCTTTGATTTCCAGAAAGCAGAAACTTTACCAGGACAAACTTGTAATGACAGGGTATATAACAGAATCTGTACTATCAGTGAGTGATGTTGAATTTAGTAGGGAGAAATTCATTTACTGTTTTCTATATCTGAGGTCTACCTCACTTTCCAATTCAGCTCTTCATATAGGTTACTTTTATGGCATTCAACCTTGGTATTTTTCCTACAGTCTCAAAGAAAAACAATTTCTAGATGGATAAGTATTTCTCAACACAGAATGCTGTGTGGATAATCTATATCAGGCCCACATTAAAAACTGATTCATCTAGTTTTTTCATAGGAGTTATCTGGACTCGCCTATACTAAAAACACCACAGTCTTGGTTTGATATTGGAAAATTTACAATTACCTCTCCAGACTTCATGCACTCATTGCCCATGTACTTTTGGAAATCAAACACTTAGTAGGTTTGAAAACATTTAAGGGGTGGGGGCGCCTGGGTGGCTCAGTCAGGTAAGTGTCTGCCTTCAGCTCAGATCATGATCCCAGGGTTCTGGGATCGAACCCACATCAGGCTCCCTGCTCAGCAGCGAGCCTGCTTCTTCCTCTCCCTCTGCCTGTCGTTTTGCACACTGTGCTCTCTATCTCTCTGTCAAATAAATAAAGAAAGAAAGAAAAAAGAAAACATTTTGGGAAGAACAGTAAAGTTCTGAAAAAAATAATTCTGGAAATTTATTTTTTCCTATTGATGTTTCTTTCACTTTTTATTGAATTATTTCTATTGATCCACTATATCTTTCCAAGAGAAGTTGAAAAAAATTATTTAAGAGAAAATTTCCTTTTCACACAGCAAGCAAAACCCTATTTGTCACTTCTACTTTCCATGTAAATTTTTCTACAGACTATTAACTTATAAAAACTATTAAAACACTGAAACTACTTCTAATATGGCTACAATTAGGACTTGAAATAAAATAAAACTTTAGTAATTTTTATAATTTATTGTAGTACCCCTCAAGCCCTACAAAATATACATCATGTAAATCAAAATCAAGAAATCAAGTGCAGGGGGTGCCTGGGTGACTCAGTCAGTTAAGCATCTGCCTCCAGCTCAGGTCATGATCCCAGCATCCGGACCAAGTCCCGTTATTGGGCTCCTTGCTCACTGGGAAGTGTGCTTCTCCTCTGCCTGCCGTTCCGCCTGCTTGTGCTTGCTCTCTCCCTCTCTCCGTCAAATAAATAAATAAAATCTTAAAAAAAAATCAAGTATAGGACATTAAGATTTTCATGGAGTTATACAAGCAATCTAAAATGCTACAGTCACTTCACTAAAGTAACTATGTGTATAGAAATATTTCCCATTGCCAGTATTTATCCCCTACCAAGTAGAGTCATCTGAGATATTTCCTCTACCTGATCCAGGGGAGCTGAGGACCTAATATGTGTGTGTGTGTGTGTGTGTGTGTGTGTGTGATCCTACTGAACTATCATCTCAAATGGTAGAAACAGTTTTTCTCATAAAATTTTCCTTACCTACAACCAGATATTAAGAAGGGAGTAAAGTAGCAGACACATCAAGAAGAAAAGAGATAAAGACATTATTCCTATTTCTTATTTCTAACAAAACAGATAATTACAATGTATTCTATTTCTCTATACAAAAATCTTTAGGCATTGAGACTAAAGTAAATATAATTCATAATATGAGTAGCATTAAAAAATATAGAAAAAAGAAAACTTACACTCTCAGGAATTGTTGGGAGTCCAGTTACATCGGGGGCAATAAAGTAGGAATGCTAACAAATAGAAATAAATCACGTAAGAAAAGCAGAATTAAAATTTGGTAGTAATACATATAATTTGAAAAAAATAAGAAAAGATACATCAACTAAATTAATATATGCCAAGGATTAACATTCAGGATTTGCTGAGTTTCAGAGATTCTTAAATAACATGGCAGGTTTATATGATATTACACAATAACCTCAGGCAAAGAGTTAAGTATTGGTTAAAAACATTCAATTTTAAAACTGAAAATAAGAATCATGGAAAAAGTTTAAGACAAAAATTACATTACTGAAATATATAGAGATAGATCGATAGATATACATACACACATATACATATAAACACATTTAGGGAGACTGGAAAATAACGAGGTTTGCCATAGATTCCAGAGTGTCTATGGTAAGTCACAACAAAATCTTCTGGTACAGATCAGCTACTATATTATTTAGGAAGCAGCAATAGGACATAATTTTTAAATATTTAAAACCTTTTAAAAAATGTAATGATCTCAAAATATGAACCTCATACACCCACTAAACAGTAATTACCTTCTATAATATTCAAAGCAATACAACAGTTCATAGATTTATTTATATAAAAAGCATATTGTGTATGTCTTCATGTTCCCTATTCATGTTCCCAAATTTTACCACCCAGAATCAGTAAAACTAAATCACCAGAATTGTTTTATTTTCTGTTCATATTAATCTCCAAAATTATTTTCCTACCTTAACCACATAAGGACATATTTAATACTGTGTTATAGTTAAAAACCGGAAAAGAAACATTCTAGCCAATACTGGGCACAGTTAACCAGTCAGAACAGGCTAGTTAGCACAGTAATAATGTATAATTTTCCAGAGTAGAAGAACAATATGAGATAAATCACAAGGTCTCCTGAGACCTTGTGACAAAAAATGTGACAGAAATCTCGTGCTGTGAATGCACATTACTACTACTGACAATGGAGAATATGCATAGATTTGGTCTCTATTAACTACTTTATTTGGAGGGGTTTTTAATAGTACTATATTTCATAAAACTATGCTCCAAAAGATAGTATAAACAGAAAATATACTCCAAATGATTAATTTTCTTAAAAGAGTCAAATTAACCATTTCCCAAAGGATTGGAGTGAATCTTAAAATCACAGTGAAAGAAGTAATTATTTTCTTAATTTAATAGTGATTTTTAGAAGCCAATGACCTTTTAACTCACCGTTACTAGGAAGGGCTGATCTTTCAGAACTTGCTCACTGGCAATAAATATCTCTTGGTTCTTATAATATATGAGAGAAAAAATGAATATTTTACTTTCATGGGGGAAGTTTATGGAATTTGCTGTGTATCTGAGATAAATTCATGTAGTCACATTATCCACAGTATCCAACTATAATTATAAATGCTATTTTAAAGGCTGTTTTGCTAATCTTATGCTAGAAAAATCTCAAAGAAAGTATTTTCATTCTCAACAGAGAGTAGAAAATGCTGTGGATATTTAATGAATTTGAAATGTACTTTCAAAATAAGCATTTACATTAAATATTAACTTTTTATACAATTTCTGCGATATTCTTATATTTTCAATGTCAAGCCTTGAAAAATTCATGTGTTGGAGCATTCACAATATACGGTATTGTAAGAAAGTATAGTAGTAGTTTCCCAAGGCTTCTCAGATTTTTCCATCAGGAATTGTGCAAACAAACAAAATTTTCTTTCCACTTTGTGGAAGAACAAAAATTCCCAGGATGATCAATCTTTACTGGGCATCATAAAACTAAAACCTCAACAAGTAGCTGAGGACAAGTGCTTCTGGATCCCAGCTCTGCCAGTCTGGAACAGCACAGCACTAAGCACAGCACTTTAGCAAGCTGTAGCTGAAATCAAATGAAATTACTAAATGGACTTTACACGAATTTAAGACAATATTTTATCAACCAGCTGAATCTGCCAATTCTTTAGATAATGTATTGAGAAAAGAAGTACAAGATTTGAAAGCTACCATAGACATTGACTCAAAAGCTTACAAAAAGGCTTCAATAATAGAAATGAGTGTCATATATAGAATAGAACATAGTCACTCAAATTCCCTAAACAAGATTATTTCAGCTACGGTATAAAATATCTTATCCAAATGAAATAAAATTAACAACTAATGTTAGGATGGCTTTTCATAGTATATCTAGATATATCATTTCACACAATTCCCCAAACAAGTTTCTCAGAAATGAACTCACTCAATTTCTCAAATGAAGAAAAAGAATCATCAAAAGATATTAACTTTTTTGCTAACATCACACATTTAGTGACTGTGACTTAAACCAGTATCTTCTATTCTTAGATATTAAGAAATCTAATAGTTTTTGATATATGATTCTTACTAATAAGGGTAAAGTATTTCAATATCCAGTATTTTTGAAATGTATTTTTAGAAGATATTTATTTACTCCAGAACAAATGATACTCCAATTTAAAGCCAACATACTTTTTAAAAAAAATTTCATTTATTTATTTATTTATATACATATAATGTATTGTTTGTTTCAGGGGTACAGGTCTATGAATCATCAGTCTTACAGAATTCACAGCACTCAGTCTCCATTAACGATCTAGGATAGCTACCCTCTATTGTCTTAGTACCTATATTTCCTTTACCCTATAACAAAGTGTTAGAATCATTTTATAAATACAACTCCTTCAAAGAATGACACTTATTTTTGATAATCTAGATCTTTTCTTTGATCTTGATGTTTTTCCTTGACCTTTCCACTTCATTCCACTAACCATTAACCCTGCATTCTTTTGGGTTTAGTGACCTACAAATCTGAGTTTCTCCTTAACTGTTCCTTCTTCTAATTCTTTCACTTGACCTCCTTTCTTCTTCTATAGTCTATTTTGGCAATTAGACATCGGCCTCTGCTTTATTCTCTCTATATTCTGTCCTTTAAATAGCTCAAGTATTCCTACAACTATTTCTGCAGATGACTGCTATATCTGGGTTAAAAATTTCAGGTTATCCTTAGATTTCCAGTGTGCAATCTCCAAATGACTATTAAATATTTCCACTTTGGCAGTGTTCAAAAAGAGGGTGCATACATAAAGGTACAGAGATCCTGGGGAAAAAAGAACAATTTACACTGTTAACGACATAGGAAAGTTTCACAAAGGTAGGAAGTGAGCTAGTTCTAGACTAAAGATGGATAGTCTACAAAGAGGCTTTAGTAAAAAAGGAAGGTGGACAAGTGAGAAAACACAACGTTCATCCAAGAAGATGAACAGAACAATGTGACCAGAGTAGAAAATCAACTTAGAAAAAAAAAATGAGACAGAAAAATGAAAAGGTAGACTGAGGCTAAGTAGTGTGTGGTCATGAAAGCCTGGTGGAAAGTATGGACAAATTCTACAGAAAATGGGGAGCTTTTAGGTTTCAGAAAGAAACTTTATATAGTTTAAGGAAGTTTAATCTGACAGAGTATTGTAGAAAGGATCAGAAAGAGAGACTCTGAAGTAAGAACTATTTAAAGTACTAAGCATCTGAACCAGGTTGGTGACAGTAAAAATAGAACAGAACAATGTCAGAGAATACTATTATTAAGCAAAATTACAGGAAAAATTTAGGCAATAGAAAGTTATTACCAAAGAATATAATGAAAATAACAATTTCTTTATCGTGCAAAAAAGCAAAAGACCTGTGAATATGATCATATACACATCAATTTACTTTTTCTTCCAATTTCTCTTGCATCATTATATATTTTTTCTTCCTTATAAATGGCACAATTTACCATTACATTGGAAGAATTAAAATGAATATAAATAAGTTTTAACATTTGATTTGGTATGTTGACTATTAATGAAAACATCCACATGTGTGATCATTAACTTTGAACATTTACAAAATCTTCCAAAATACTAATGTGCTCATTAAAAGTCTCCGCAGTAAGTAATCTACACCACCACAGGCTTACTATTTGACAAACTTCAACCATATTTTCAGTGTTTGGTGTTTATAAGGGAAGATGGATCACAGTGTAGGGAAAGAACAAGAAACTTTTCACCCACAATTTTTATCATATAGTTAGTTATATGCTAAACTTTCAATTCTTATTTATGTACTGTTTTCATTTTAGGAGGGATATTGTGCATGTGTGTGTACATGTGTGTGTATTTCCTTATTAAGGATAAAGTTTATCACCTGAAAATCAATATTCCTCACAAAATATTCTTACAAATTTGGTTACTGCTACTGTAAATTTTAAAAATCTGTGATTTAAGATCTATAAAAATATACATCTAAAATAGGATAGTTGAAGCATGGCAAAAAGTCCCACTATCATCCTACAGTAATGTTACTAGCACTGACATTTCTCTGGTGGCAGAGTTTGATGAAGGTGCATGTGTTCTTAAATGACAAAGTGCTATGACCAAAAAATCACTTAATAACTGAATACTTACCACACTCAAACTGACAGGAGTGTTTGCCTTTGGTACTGGGTGGCTATAGAGTGATTTGAGAGTTTCATTCAAATCATTTTCCTAGAGTAAAATGAAAAAGTACATTTTATAAATGAATTATATACTAAGTGATATAATTAAAACTACTTGATAAATCATGCACTGTGCCTTTTCAGATTAGACAAGTTTTACACAACTCCTTTCTTCAAGAATGTCTCAAATAACAGAAATTGAAATATTTAAATGTAATAAATATCAAAAAGATAATAAAATATCTTTATCCAAAAAGCATAACAGCAATATTTCTATTTAGTACAAATCTGTATTTGGAAAATCTTCATTATTATAAAATACGCTGATGCTATCTATAGAGGAAATCATTTAAATCATTAAATTCAAGAAATCATTTAAATCATCAAATTCAAGAACAATAGGATTGAATAAAAACAACAATACAATTTTTTATCAGATCACTGAATGCTTCCATTTTCCATTTTAATTTAAAAATCTTAAACCTAATTTTTAAGGAATAGATACAATTTAATATGATCATTGTACTGAAATACAACATACAGGTTATTCTACATAGTTCTTTTCTAAAGAGCTACCAGTCACTACTTGACTCACAATAAACGGGATTAAATAGAAGATATAACACATCTACTTCCCAGAATATGTAAAATAATAATGTACCTTGATATGCATGCTCACTTTTTCCAAATTATGCATCTAAACCCAATAATAAATATATGAAGGTAGCTTTTTATACACATGATTTTTATTCTTAAGCTATTTAAGTGTGGACAATATACCAGAGGAAATGACAATTGCTCAATAAAGGTAATAATTAATATTAAGGAATGTGGATATGAGACATTAACTCCCCCAATTTGTTTTATAAATTAACTAACAAATCTTAATAATTCCAATTTCTGTAAGTGTTTGTGAACGTGTGCTCAAACTGCCTATTTGGAATTCTCCTTAGAATGACTTAAAAGAAATGACTATAGAACTTATCTCTTGACCATTAAACAATGAAATATATCCACAGAATATCCTGGATGATATTTAATGCTCTGTCTATATAAAACTATGACTACACAAGGTTTTTTAAAGTCTAGCTTTTAAAATGACTTTATACTTGCCTGATGTTGATCAGGTAAGGATACCTTCAATTATAAAATCTAAATATCAATCTATATAGCCTGTGGCACTGGATTAAAAATAAAAAGAAAAAATATTACAATTATAGATTTACTTCTGGTTACTTAATACTGTGAACCTATGATATAGTTTTCTCTGATTAGGAACATAAATGTAGTCTCTCTTATTCCCTCTTTTCAGAAAACTAAAATTATAAGGATTTGTTCACAGTATTTTCTTTTATATATCTCAGTATTACTGTATGGTCTCAGAGAGAATGACATATTATAGATACATAAGCATTAATTTAACAATAAGAGTTTCTAAAAGTAAAGTATTCAAAATTTGGATGACTAATAGAATTAATGCTGGGTCCAAATGCATACTCATAAAAACAAAGAACAAGAAATAATCACAAAGTAAAATTGTGGTTTTAAGTTTCCATTGCTATAATTAAATACTTTTACTTTTATGAATAAAATACTTTTAATAAAAGTAATAAAAATAATAAATAATAAAATAAGGGACGCTGGGTGGCTCAGTTGGTTAAGCGGCTGCCTTTGGCTCAGGTCATGATCCCAGCGTCCTGGGATCGAGTCCCACATCGGGCTCCTTGCTCAGCAGTGAGCCTGCTTCTCCCTCTGCCTGCCACTCTGTCTGCCTGTGCTCACTCCTATGTGCTCTATCTGACAAATAAATAAATAAAATCTTTTAAAAAATAATAAAATAATAAAAGTAATAAAATACTTTTATTTTTACTAGTATTTATTAATACTAGTTATTTTGCTAGGAAAATGACTGTAGAGTTTCAACATAAAACTGTTCAAGTATAAAATGACTTTCTAATGAATACTTCACAGAATTATGTACGTCAAGTGTAGAGGGGGAAATATGTACACACACACATACAAAAACACCTGAGCTTCTGACAAACAGCAAACTTGCTATTATGATATAATAATAAAATTTGGCTGCCAAATTAGGAGATTGTTCATCAGAAGCATAAAAGGAGTATTTTAATTCAGTAATGATACATTTAAATTCTATTTAATAAAAAGTATCTGGAATAGTATTTGTGCTGAACTCAGGTTTTGTTTTTTAAAGATATTAACACTTTGAATTTTAAAAAATGAATGTTCTATCAGTAATCATGAGTGAGTGACAGAACCTTGAAAGATAATTATGTAGGAATTCTAGAAAACCTGAATGATTCAAAATAATTGGATAGTACATTATGTGTAAGAAAGAAACAGTTTAGCCAGGAAAGAATATAAAAAACCAGATAATGGAACTTCTTATATGTCAGGCTGCACACAAGTTTAGATTTTATTCTAAGAGAAAAAAAGGAAGCTATAAGAAGACTATAAGCAGTTAATGATATAATCAGGTTTCAGAAAGAATATTCTTAAAAATCAAAATATAGTGGTACTTATAGCTATGAGTATGTATGAAACGCCCATAAATGTATAGAAAGAAGAGAAAACTAAAACATAAAATAAGAATACCAAAGTTTTAGGTATAGATAGGTGAAAAAGATCACAGAAAGACTTAGTATATAGCTAGAAACAAAGGAAAAACAATGTAAGGCAATCCAGAAAAATATAATCTCAAGAGTAATAAGTATCAATTGAGAATTTATTTTTTTAAAGAATTTATTTATTTATTTATTTTAGAGAGAGAGAGAGAAAAATGTACAAACAGGGGGAGGAGCAAAGAGGGAGGAGGAGAAAGAATTTCAAGCACACTCCTCACTAAGCATGGAGTCTAAGCATGGGGCTCAATCTCATGACCTGGAGATCATGACCTGAGCTAAAACCATAAGTTGACACTTAGCCAACTAAGCCACCCAGGTGTACCTCAAATGAGAATTTAAAAAGATAACAAAAGGATGAGAAATATACCCTAAATTTAAAAATTAGAAAACAATAATAGGGAATCATTACAAATAAAAAAAAACTTTTATTTGAATTAAATTACATCAAATAGCACAGCTCATATCTTAGTAAATTAGTTCTTGTAAAAAATATCAAACAATGATTAAGGGGAAAATTTACAAATATCATCCTAGAGAAGTTGAATAATTCAAAAGCATACTTCAGCATTTTCTTTTTTATTTTTAAGAAAAAAAGATAAAGACCTAAATGTAATGGCTAAAACTAAAATTCTTAGAAAAAAACATATGGGAAAAGCATCATGACATTGAATTTGTAACTTTTTGACATGACACTGAAAGCACAAACAACAAAAGAAAAATACATAATTGGACTTCATGTATATTAAAAAAACTTTTGTGGATCAAAGGACACAATTAGCGAAGTAAAAAGACAACCTATGGAATGAAAGAAAATATCTACAAATCATATATCTAGTAAGGGATGTAAGGGATTAATATCTGAATATATAAAGAACTCCTGCTACCCAACAACAAAATATGCTTAAAAATGGGCAAAGAGGGACACCTGGGTGGCTCAGTTGGTTAAGCGGCTGCCTTCGGCTCAGGTCATGATTCCAGCGTCCTGGAATCGAGTCCCACATCGGGGTCCTTGCTCAGCGGGGAGCCTGCTTCTCCCTCTGCCTCTGCCTGCCACTCTGTCTGCCTGTGCTCGCTACTGCTCTCTCTCTGACATAAATAAATAAAATCTTAAAAAAAAAAAAAAGGGCAAAGAATTTGAACAGATATTTTTCCAGAGAAGAAAACTAAATGACCAATAAGCATATGAAAATACTCTACATCAAAAATTAAAGAAATGCAAATCAAAACCAAAACCACAATGATATACCACTTCACACCCATTAGAATGGCTATTATAAACACAAAACAAGGAGGCATTCCAAGAGGGCAGCATAAGTCCTGAATTCATCTCCTCCTATGGATAAAGCAAATCTACAGCTACATATGAAATCATTCCCCCAGAAAAATACCTGAAAACTAGTTGAATAGCTCCTGCACAACAAAGAATAAAAGAACCACACTGAGAAATGTAGAAGAGACAGAGATATGGTCTCATCAAAACTCCATCCACCGTGTGGTGACCCACAGTCAGGAGGGATCTCAAGCAGCTTCTCCCCGATAAGCAAGGGGCTTGTGACCCTTCGGACCTGTACCAGAGCAATGAGTTCCCCAAATGTCTGGCTTTGAAAACCAACAGGGCTTACATCCAGGAAAACAAAGAGTTGTAGGGAACAGAGCTCCTACTCTTAAAGAACCTGTGCACAGACTCACTTGCCACAGGACCAAGCACAAAAGCAGCAGTATGAAGAGCACCTGGACCTACATGAAGGAGATGCATTTGCCAGTCTTAAAGCATCTGCCAGAGGAGGAGGAGCTTATAAAACTCTCTCCAGAAGAGAGGTGCTGATAGGTGTCATTTTTGCTTTCTCCCTCTACCTTTCTAGTGCTGGTGGGCACATCTTGGCCCTGTGCCATCCCTGCAGCCCCACCATAGCCAGCAGAATTCACAGCCTACACAGGGAATGCCCCTTGAACACCTGGTTCTGGTGGCCAGGGAGAATTATGTTTCTGGGCCCCACAGGTCTCAAATAATATAAGAGAAAGTTCTTGGCAGGCTACCACCCTCAAGGCTCTACAAACAGTAGAAGGAAACACAGTTTTCCTATTTACTTATCCTGGAACTTCTACTGAGGGGAACACTTTAGGATTACCACAGACCTAAAGACTATCAAAGTATTCTCAGTAAACACAGACCAGGTGATATCATCTTTGCACTCTCCCTTGGCCTTGCTGCAGCTCACTGGTACCTCCCTAAAAGGAATTCACAACTTGTATGAAGCCACACTTTTTGCCACTGTCACCAAGGGTACGCTTCCAGAATGATGGGACTGAAGACCGGCAGACTTTCTGATTGCTGTCCCACAAACTATTTAAATAACTTTAAAGCTGCTGCCTGAGGATCTAGCTTCCAACCAGCCAAAACTAGGGGCTGAGAGATCCCTCCCTCTGGAACATTCAGAGGATATGGACTATTCAACAACTAGGAGTTATTAATAATGAATCAGGGTGCTTAGACAATCATAAAGGTTCAAGAGACAATCATGAGCTAGGGCAGGGTTATATGATAAGATTCATCCATACAAGGTCATTCTTTCAAGAATAAGAGAGACATCGTTTTCATCTAATGCATAGAATAGAAACCAACCAAAATGAGGAAACAGAAATATATTCCAAATGAAAGAACAAGATAAGGCTCTAAAAAAAACCCTACAAGAAGTGGAGATGAATAATTTACCTGATGAAGAGCTCAAAGCAATGGTCATAAAGATGCTCACTGAAATTGGGAGAAGATGAGATGAACACAGCAAAAACTTCAAAAAGATAAAAAAATATAAGAAAATACCAAACAGAAGTCACAGAAAAAGAACTAAACTGAAAAATACACTACAGGGATTCAACAGCAGACTAGAATCAGCAACCTGGAAGACAAAGCAGAGGAACTCACCCAAACAAATGAGCAAAAAGAAAAAATAATTTTAAAAAGTAAAGATAGCTTGGGGCGCCTGGGTGGCTCAGTGGGTTGAAGCCTCTGCCTTCGGCTCAGGTCGTGATCCCAGGGTCCTGGGATCGAGCCCCACATTGGGCTCTCTGCTTCAGCGGGAAGCCTGCTTCCTCCTCTATCTCTGCCTGCCTCTCTGCCTACTTGTGGTCTCTGTCTGTCAAATAAATAAATAAATAATCTTAAAAAAAAAAAAAGTAAAGATAGCTTAAAGGACCTGTGGATAACATCAAGCAGAATAACATCCATATTATAGGGGACAGAAAAACTATTTGAAACTTATTTGAAAAAATAATACCTGAAAACATCCCTAACAGGGGGAAAATAAAACAGATATCCAGACCCAGGAAGCCCAGAGACTTCTTAACAAGATGAACCTAAAGAGACACATACCAAGAAACATAATTAAAATATCAAAATGTAGAGAGTCTGAAAAGCAGCAAGAGAAAAGCAACTTGTTACAAAGGAATCTCTCTCCCCCCCCCCCCCCCCATAATGCTACCAGCAGATTTCTCAGCAGAAACTTGCAGGCCAGAAGAAAATGGCATGACACATTCAAAGTGCTGAGGGAAAACAAACTTTCAACCAAGAATACTTTACCTGACAAGATTATCACTCAAATTTGAAGTAGAGAGAAAGAGCTTTCCAGACAAACAAAAGCTAAAGAAATACAACACCACTAACCTGGGCCTATAAGAAATGTTAAAGAGATTTCTCTAAGCTGAAAAGAAAGGGTAATAATTATTACAAAAACATATGAAAGTAAAAATCTCATTAATAAATACATTGTAAAGGTAGTAGATTAAACACTTATAAAGCTAGTATGAAGGTTAAAAGGCAACAGTAGTGAAGATAACTACAATCACAATAATTAGTTAAGGAATATAGAATATAAAGAGATTTAAAATTGACATCAAAAGCATAAAACGTGGGGGCACCAAGGTGGCTTGGTTGGTTAAGTGTCTGACTCCTGATTTTGTCTCAGGTCATAATCTCAGGGTCATGAGATCAAACCCTCCATCAGGCTCCATATGCACTGAGTGTGGAGCCTGCTTACAATTCTCTCCCTCTCTCTCTGCCCCCCCCCACACGTATTCTCTCTCTCTCACTAAAAAAAATAAAAATAAAAAATAAAACATGCTTTTATGGGAAGGTGGGTAAAAATTTAGTTTTAAAATGCATTCAAGGGGCACCTGGTTGGCTCAGTGGGTTAAAGCCTCTGCCTTCGGCTCAGGTCATGATCCCAGCGTCCTGGGATTGAGCCCCGCATCAGGCTCTCTGCTCAGTGGGGAGCTTGCTTCCCTTCCTCTCTCTCTGCCTGCCTCTCTACTTATGATCTGTCTGTCAAATAAGTAAATAAAATCCTTAAAATAAATAAATATATAAGTAAATAAATAAAATGCATTCAAACTTAAGTTGCTATCAATTTAAAATACACTATTATGTACATAAGCTGTTATGTGTAAGCCTCATCATAACCACAAAGCCAAACCCTACAGTAGACTCACAAAAGAAAATGAAAAAGGAATCAAAGTATACAGCAATACAAATCCATCAAACCAACAAGGAAGAAAGCAAGAGAAGACCAAAACAGAGAAGAATTACAAAATAGCCAGCAAACGATTAAACAAAATGGTGATAATTACCTAAGTATATATAATTATTTTAAATGTAAATGGACTAAATTCTCCAATCAAGAGATACAAAGTGGCTAAATAATTAAAAACAAAAACAGGGGCGCCTGGGTGGCTCAGTGGGTTAAGCCTCTGCCTTCGGCTCAGGTATGATCTTGGGGTCCCAGGATTGAGCCCCGCATCGGGCTCTCTGATCAGCGGGGAGCCTGCTTCCTCCTCTCTCTCTGCCTGCCTCTCGGCCTATTTGTGATCTCTGCCTGTCAAATACATAAATAAAATCTTAAATAAAAAACAAAACAGAGGTGCCTGCCTTCAGCCCAGGTCATGATCCCAGGGTCCTGAGATCGAGCCCCACATCAGGCTCCCTGCTGCTTCTTCTTTTCCCTCTGCCCCTCCCCCTGCCTGTGTTCCCTCTCTTGCTGTGTCTGTTTCTGTCAAATAAATAAATAAAATCCTTAAAAAAACGAAACAAAAACCTAAAAACTAGGCCCATCTATATGCTACCTACAAGAGACTCACATCACATGTAAGTACACACACAGAGTGGAAGTGAAGGAATGGAAAAAGATAATTCATGAAAAAGGAAACCAAAAGAAAGTGTAGTAGCTATACTTGTATTAGACAAAATAGGCTTTGAAACAAAGAATGTAATAAAAAAAACAAAGATGGGCATTACATAATGACAAAGGGGTCAATCCAGCAAGAAGGTACAACATTTGTAAAGGGAGAAATTGACAGTAATACAATAATAGCAGGAGACATTAATACACTGGTTACATCAAAGAATGGATCATCCAAACAGGAAATCAATAAGGGAACACTGGCCTTAAAACCATATTAGACCAGATGGGCTATATATATAACAAACATTCCATCCCCAAATAGCAGAATACACATTCTTTCCAAGTGTACATGAAACAATCTCCAGGATATTTCATATGTTAGACTACAAAACAAGTCTCAATATATTCAAGAAAATGGAAATCACATCAAACATCTTTTCCAACAAAAATCGTACAAAATTTGGGGCGCCTGGGTGGCTCAGTGGGTTAAAGCCTCTGCCTTCGGCTCAGGTCATGATCTCAGGGTCCTTGGAGCCTGCTTCCCTTCCTCTCTCTCTGCCTGCCTCTCTGCCTACTTGTGATCTCTGTCTGTTAAATGAATAAATAAAATCTTTAAAAAAAATCGTACAAAGCTAGATGTCAATTACAAGAAAACTGGAAAAATCACAAACAGATGGAGATTAGACAACATACTACTGAAAGACCAATGGCTCAATGAAATTTAAAAGAAGGATTAAAAAATACCTTGAGACAAAGGAAAATATAATGCACCAAAATCTAGAGGTTGTGGCAAAATAGCTCTAAGGTTTATAGTGATATAAACCTACCACATGAAACATGAAAAATATCAAGTAGACTAACTTTGCACCTAAAAAATGTAAAAACAACAACAACAACAAAAAAAAATCCCCAATTTTGTAGAAGGGAGGAAATAATAAACATCAGAGCACATATAAGTGAAATAGGGGCTCAAAAGGCAATAGAAAAGATCAGTGAAACTAAGAGTTTGTTCTTTTAAAAAGAAACAAATTTGACAAACCTTTAGCTGGATTTACAAGGAAAAAAGAGAGAGTTCTCAAATAAATAAAATAAAAAATAAAAGAAGATACAACTCACACCAAAGGAACATATAAATGATCATAAGAGATTACTAAAATAATGTTGTGCCAACAAATTCAACAACTTAGAAGAAATGGATAAATTCCTAAAAATTTACAATCTTCCAAAACTGAGTCATGAAGAAATAGAAAAACTAAATAGAATGATTACTCATAAGGAGACTGAATCAGTAATCAAAAAACTCCCAAAAATTAAAGTCCAAGATCAGATGGTTGCTCACGTGAATTCTACCAAGTATTCAAAGAGGATTTAATATCAATCCTCCCTGAACTCTCCAAATAACTAAAAAGGAGGGAATGTTCCCAAACTCATTTTATGAGGTCAACATTACCCTGATACCAACACCAAGCAAAAATAATACAAAAAGGAAAATTACAAGCCAACCTCCCTGATAAAAAAAGATACAAAAATCCTCAATAAAATATAAGCAAATCAAATTTAACAGTACATTAAGAAGGCAATCAACCATAATCAAGTGGGATTTATTCTAGGGATGCAAGGATGGTTTAACATCTGCAAATCAATCAATGTGATATACCACAATGACAAAATAAAACATAAAAATCATATGATCATCTTAATAGATGCAGAAAAACCGTTTGATAAAATTCAACATTCATTTATGACCAAAACTCTCAACAAACTGGGTATAGACAGAATGTACCTCAATATAATTAAGGCCATATATGACAAGTGCACAGTTAATATCATACTCAACAGTAAAAAGCTGAAAGCTTTTTTTTTAAGATCAGGACTAAGACAAGTATGCCCACTCCCACCATTTTTATTCAAAATCATACTTTAAGGTCTAGCCAGAACAAGTAGGTAGGAAAAAGAAATGAGACATCCAAGTTAGAAAGGAAGTAGTAAAACTGTTACTATTTGTAGATGACATGATTTTCTATATATAGAGAGAGAACACCTTAAAGATGCCAAAAAAACAAAAACAAAAACCTGTTAGAACAGATAAAATCAGCAAAGTTGCAGGATACCAAATCAATATACAAAAATCTGTTGTGTTTCTATACTAACAGTGAACTATCAGAAAGAGAAATAAAGAAAACAACCCCATTTATAATTGCATCAAAAGAATAAAATACCTTGAAAAAAATTTAACTCAGAAGGTATAAGACCTATATATTAAAAACCAGAAGACACTGATGAAAGAAACTGAAGATAGCACTATAAATGGAAAGATAATCTGGTCTTATGAATTAAAAGACCATGTTAAAATATCCATTTTACCCATTTTATCTACAGATTCAAAATAATCCATATCAATGTTCTAATGTCATTTTTTCACAGAATTAGGGCAAATAATTCTAAAATTTGTATGGAACACAAAAGATCCCATGTAGCCAAAGGAATCTTGAGAAAGAACAGCAAAGACTAAAGGCATCATGCTCCTGATTTCAAACTATATTACCAAGATACAGTAATCAAAACAGTATGCTACTGGCACAAAAACAGACAAAAATCAGTGGGATGGAACAAAGAGACCACACATACATGGTCAATTAATTTATGAGAAAGGAGGCAAGAATATAAATAAAGGACATTCTCTTTAATAAATGGTGCTGGGAAAACTGGACAGCCATATGCAAAAGAATGAAACTAGATCACTATTTTATACCACACACAAAAATTAACTCAAAATCAGTTAAAGACTTGAATGTAAGAGCAGAAAGTATAAAACTCCTAAAAGAAAATATATGCAGGTCCTGGAGACAATTTTGGGGTCTGACTTCAGAGTCAATGGCTACAAAAGCAAAAAAAAAAGAAAAAGAAAGAAAATGAGACTATATCAAAACAATAAGCAAAGTGAAAGAAACCATCAACAAAATTAAAAGGTGATATATTGAATAAAAGATATTTACAAATCATGTATCCAGTAAGGGTTTAATATCTGAAATACACTTAATATTAATAAAGAAATACATAAAGAACTCATAATACATAAAGGACTCATACAACTCAATAACAAAAAAATAAACAATGATTTAAAAAATGGGCTGAAGGTCTGAATAGACAGACATCTTTCCAAAGAACACAAACATACTGCCAATAGGCATATGAAAAAATGCTCAACATCACTAATCATTAGGGAAATGCGAATCAAAAGCACAGAGTTATCAACTCGCACCTGTCATAATAGTTATTGCAAAAAGAACAAGAAATAATGAGTATAGGCAAGGATGTGGAGAAAAAGATGTGTATCCTTGCACACTACTGATAGAAATGTAAACTGGTGCAACCACTATAGAAAACAGTTTGGAAGTTCTTAAAAAATTAAAACTAGAACTGCCATGTGATCCAGCAACTCCATCTCTGGGTATCTGTGGGAAGAACATAAGAACACTAATTTGAAAAGATACATGCACGTGTATGTCCACTGTGCCATAATTTACAACAGCCAAGATATGGAAATGAGCCAAGCGTCCATCAGTGGGTGAATGGATAAAGAGGTATTGTACACACACACACACACACACACACACACACACACACACAGTGGAATACTATTAAGCCATAAAAAGAAAAAATCTCTCCATTTGTGAAAACATAAATGGACCCTGAGGGCACTTATGCTAAGTAAAATAAGTCAGAGCAAGACAAACACCATATGACTTGACTTACATATGGAATTTACAAAAAACAAAACAAAACAAAGACAAAACAAAATAAAACTCATAGATACAGAGAACAGATCAGAATGATGGTTGCTGGAGTGGAAGAAGTTGGGGGATGGGCGAAATGGGTGAAGTGATCAAGAGGTACATACTTCCACTTACAACATAAATAAGTCAATGGCATATAATGTACAGCATGGTGACTATAGTCAATATTGTATTGCAAATTTGAAAGATCCTAAGAAAGTAAATCTTAAAAGTTCCCATCACACACACACACACACACACACAAATCTGTAACTTTGTATAGCTGGTAATGACAGATGCTAACTGGAGTTACTGTAATAATATTTCACAATGTACAGAAATGTCAAGTCATTATGCTGTGCACCTAAAATTAATATACTGTATGTAAATAATAATTCAACAAAACAAAAACAAAAGAGAAAATAGCAGGTGTTGGGGAGGATGCAGGGAAATTAGAACCTTGTACATTGCTGCTGGGAAAATAAAATGGTGACATCATGTGAAAAATATTATGGCAGTCCTCCAAAAAAATTAAACATAGAATTACCATATTATTCAGCAATTCAAACATAATTACAGCAACTCAAACAGATACTTGTATACCCCTGTTTCTAACAGCACTGTCCACAACAGCCAAAAGGTAGAAGCAGCCCAGCTGTTCATCTATAGATGAACAAATCAACAAAATGTGGTGTGTACATATAATGAAGTTTTATTCAGCCTTAAAAAAGAAAGGAATTCTGGCACTTGCTACAGCATGGATGAACCCCCAAAACCTGCTAAGGGAAATAAGCCAGTCACAGAAGAACAAGTATTATATGATTCTACTTGCATGAGGTACACATTCAAATTCATGCAGGCAGAAAGTACAATGATTGTTGCCAGAGACTCAGGGGAAAAGAAAGGAAAGTTGTTCTATGGGGCACAGAGTTTCAATTTGGAAAGATAGAAAAGTTCTAAAGATGATGATGCTGATGGTGGCACAGAACAATGCGAATGTGCTTAATGACACAGAACTGAACACTTCAAGATACTTAAAATGGTAAACTTTATGTTGTATTTTACATCAGAAAAAATTGGAGAAAAAACATAGCTTACCAGTTCCTTAGCCAAGTAATCTGCCAGAGTATTGAGAAGCTTGTAATATACTTCAAACCATGGCAGGTAACTGTAAAAAAACAATAAACAAAAACAACAAAAAAACAAAAAACCTTTAAAAAATGTATATGGATATATTATTTAGAATCAAGAAAAGAGATGACAAACATTAAATTTTTATTATTTCAAACAGCTTAATCCTAGACGGCAGAAAAGAACTATACCAATGCTCTCCTTACTATTATGGTAAAATTTTACATATTATCTATTACTAGTTTTCATAACATAATAATGATCCAAAGTTCTATTAATTATCAAAGTTATGCATTACACACTTCTATTTTGTCTGTAGTAAAATTATTTAATCCTGTACCATGGTATGCATGGTATGAGTGTACTAAAAGCACTCATAGAATAAAAGTTAGCCACTGTAATAAAATATAATACAAAATAAAAATTAATCTTAAGTTTCAAAATACACAATCATTTCTTATTAATGATTACTGAAGTGAATATATGATATAATAGAAATATGTGCCTAATTAATCAATTATTTTGAAACTGATGTTCAAGTAGGATGATAAATTTCAAAGTAAACATCAATATAAATAACAGAAAGCCTATTTTAAAAATTGTAAAAATAAATATAACTGAAAATTCATTTTGATTCATTTTACTAGATGCAAATAAATCTAATTTTTATGAAAGCAAAATACTAAAATTCAATTAAACCCCCAAATCTATACTCCTTATTAATAAATTAAGATATTAGTATATTTAAAGTCTATCCAAAGGTTTAACTGTTTATTAAAATGTATTTTTTTTGGGCGCCTGGATGGCTCAGTGGGTTAAGCCTCCGCCTTCAGCTCAGGTCATGATCTCAGGGTCCTAGGATCAAGTCCTGCATCGGGCTCTCTGCTCAGCAGGGAACCTGCTTCCCTCCTTCTCTCTTGCTGCCTGCCTCTCTGCCTCCTTGTGATCCCTCTCTGTCAAATAAATAAACAAAATCTTTTAAAAAAGTATGATTTTCCCATAGAAGTGTAATAAGCCACAAAAACACCAGTGTACTTAAGTATCAACAAATATTCTTTTTTTCAAAGAATTATTATAATAGATTACCTTCTAAGAGAAAACTGTGTGATGCTTTTACTACATAACTATTCTGACAAGAGTACATGTATATAACAGATTTAATTTAAAAATCAGTGTATAGAGCTGAGAAAAACAACATTCTATCTGCATTTTTCACATAATGTATGATTTATTAATGGCTATAAAAGATGCTTTTGATTCAAGAGTAACCTAAAGTCACAACAGAAGAAAAGTTGGGTAAAGTACAGTATCTTTATTCAGCAGAATTGTTATAGAGTTTTTTAATATAAATACTAAGTGATGATATAAAAGATACCTATGATATTTTAAAATATCTATCAACTTCTGGTTAAATTTAGCATATTGAAGACATGCATTTATCTCTGTGCCCTTTGGAAATGGCACTAAAATGACAGTAAATGAATAAAAAGGGTATATATTAATGAGGACAAGAGAAATGGAGAAAAAAGCAATAAAGAGCAACACAGGTGAATGGTTTCATAAAGATGAAAAGGAAACAATGATAACTGACTTAGCAAAAGACAGAACATCATAACCTAGGTGCCAATAGAAGGGAAAATGACCAGTAGCCAGTATATTTGCAGCTCTCCCCTCCCCCACCCCCAAAGAATCCTAAAACACTGATCTAGGAATCTCTCAAAGGTAAAAAACAAACAAAAATACCCCTCAGATGTCCTATTTTCTTGGAATGAAATCCACCATTGCACATAAAAAGTTTCTAATTCAATTTAATGCCTCTATCTTAAATACATATGAAGAGTCCAACCACCAGATATTTGGGGAAATATATACATGAATACAAACAAAAAAGGAACTCCAAGTAAACACAGACTATAAAAGCAACAGATGTGAACTCTACAAAGTTATAAAAATTCTTAGGAGGTGAATAAAGAAGGGGATGCTACTAAACAAAATGAAATCTGGGAAAAAAAGAGGTAAAAAGGGTTTAGACAAGAAAGAACTTTTAGACATTCAAAATATAAAAGTTGAAAAAATTAAAACTGGGGCACCTCTGAGGCTCAGTGGGTTAAACCTCTGTCTTTGGCTCAGGTCATGGTCTTAGGGTCCTGGGATCAAGCCCCACATCAGGCTCTCTGCTCAGCAGGAAGCCTGCTTCCCCCTCTGCCTGCCTCTCTGCCTACTTGTGATCTCTCTTTCAAATAAATAAATAAAATCTTTTTAAAAAATTTAAAATTGATAGAAAGATTAGGAACTAAATCAAGAATATCTCCTGTCAGGGTGCCTGGGTGGCTCAGTGGGTTAAGCCTCTGCCTTCGGCTCGGGTCATGATCTCAGGGTCCTGGGACTGAGCCCAGCATCAGGCTCTCTGCTCAGCATGGACCCTGCTTCCTCCTCTCTCTTCCTGCCTCTCTGCCTACTTGTGATCTCTCTCTGTCAAATAAATAATAATAAAATCTTTAAAAAAAAAAAAGAATATCTCCTAGCAACTAGAATAAAGGGATAAACCAATGGATAACAGAAGAATAAATAATAAAATATCAGGGCATCAATCTCAACAATTATGCAGCTGACTAAGAGTAGTAGTTCCAAAAAAGAAAGAAAAGTAGGAAAATAGGAATGAAAATTTCTTCTTTAAAGTTGCGGGAAAAATTCCTAGAACTTCAGCTACGAGTGTCCACATTGAGAGTGCCACTGGGTGAACTGTAAAATAAATGAATATCACAGTGAAATTCCAGAATAGGGGACAGAAAAGCACCTAAGAATTTCCAAAGGGACAAAACAGGTAACATACAAAGGAATTAAGTTCAAAATGCCACTGAACCTCTCACCAGCAATCCCAGACAGTGAGAAGATTATGCCTTCAAAATGCAGAGATTAAATCCTTTTGCAACCTATAATTCTCTGCCCTGAGAAACAACCATTCAGGTGTGGGGCTAGATTAATGACACCTTCAGTCATGTTAGGACTCAAAAATCTACCACTTTTGTACTGTTTTGGGGAAGCTACTAAAGGATGGCTTTGACAAAATGAGAGAATGAAACAAAAAGGAAGAACACTAAGATATAGGAGACAAATCTAATCCTATGGAAGAATAATTAAATCTAAGAATAAGCTGTACAAAGGCCTAAAGAGCAACCAGTCTACACCTTTTGGGAAACCTAAAAATCAAATCAGTATTGGTATTCTCAACTTTCATATTTAAATGATGCAATAATTCTTTAACTCTAGTGCATAGACAGCTATTCTACTATATCTCTCACAAAAAAAGAAAAAAGATTATTAATACTATTTTTTAAATTTTCAATACCATGCAAATTACTGCAACTTATTTTCTATGCTCATTATAACTCAGTGAAATGATTTTCATGGAGTATGTCCTTCTACTAAGACACAATACAGTTCCTTGGACAGAGTGCCACTTTTTCATTTGCAAGCATTTCATATTCATATTTCAACTTTTAATGACCTGAAGAAAGTGCTACTTCAGAAAAACTTCAGTATTCATGTAGTTCAGATCTCTATGTTCACATAAAATGAGATCTAATCTATTCATCTACTCTATTCAAGGAGCATGATGGTCTGTTTCTGTCTTGCTCTCAAGAATTTCTAGATAAAGCAAAACTTATTGATTTTAGATGGTTGCATGTCTGCTAATCCTTACATTGTCATTTCCATCTTACTCAAATAATGTGCAGCCTTTTTAAACTTAAACTTTCTTTCTTGGACCACTATAAAGAAATTATAATAAATTATCTCATAAGTTATTATAAAGTGAGGATCATCTTCTATACAAAATACCTTAACACTCTTCTTGCCTTTCATGCTTTTCTTAAGTTTTTATTTTAATTCCAGTTAGTTAACATACAATGTTATATTAGCTTCAGGTGCATAATAAAGTCAAGAGTTCTATACATCACCTGGTGCTCCTCCTAACTACACTCCTTAATCCCCATTACAATTTAATCCAGCCCCCAATAATCCTTCCCTCTTGTAATAGCAGACTGCTCTCTGTAATTAAGAGTCTGTTTTTTTGCTTTGTCTTTCTTTCTCTCCCTCTTTCTCTCTCTCTCATTTTTTACCCCTTTACTGTTTGTTTTGTTTCTTATTTCCACATATGAGTAAAATCATATGACATTTGTCTCTGGCTTATCTCACTTAGCATTATACTCTCTAGCTCCATCCATGTTGTTGCAAATGGCAAGAGTTCACACTTTTTATGGCTGAATTATATATATGTGTATATATATATACACATATGTACATATATGTATAGACACATACACTCACACATACACCACACATCTTTATCCATTCATCTATCGATGGATGGACACTTACGCTGCTTCCATATCCTGGCTATTGTAAATAATACTGCTATAAACCTAGAGCTGTACATATCCCTTTGAATTAGTGTTCTTGTATTCTTTGGATAAATACCCAGTAGTGCAACTGCTGGATCATAGAGTAGTTCTATTTTTAACTTTTTGAGGACTCTCCATACTCTTTTCCACAGTGCTATAAACCAGTTTGCATTCCCACTAACAGCACAGATACTCTTCAATGTTCTGTTTTTCTCATCTGTACATTATTACTTTTCATAGTTATCTTCCCCTCTCAATTTTCTTTCAAATTGTGAAGATTAACTGAAACAATTTTTCATAAAAGCTAACTTATAAAATTATAATTTATCTGTAAGATTATTTAACTGTTTTTGAAAATAAAACAAATTGAATTAAATAATTAATTAATATTTAGGTTACTTCTCAAAATTTAACAGTTCTTGTGTGAGGTATTTTGCTACCTATATAATTACTGCTATTTTTTATAATCTCCAAGAAAACCAACTCTGGCCGAATTTCATCCTGGTATCAGGCAAGTTTGCTCTTGATATGAGATATGCTAGATTTTGTTCTCACATTCATTCTCTTAGTCATCAAATTCAACACTCAACTCTATTATGTTTATAGCACTGCTAGACACTGTAATATTTTATAACTACCTCTAATATGATTCTATCTATATATTAGACTAACATTATTTTTTTTAAAACTATGGCAACAAAGTTTACACTTGGCATATTTCTCATGGTCATCTCTAAGGCTCCATGATGCTCTGTTATTTCTCTTTGGGCAATATGACTCACTAGTCAGTCTGTACTCCAGGGAGTACAGAGCAGAAACTAAGAATGAGACTCTGTATGTTAAAATAATTAGAAGGACAGGGAATAAAACTTCTTAAGCACTAACTATATGTATGAAAACATGCTAGGTATTTTGTATGTGTTATCTCATTTGATTATTAAAATAATGCCACAATGTATAATTGACAAAACTAAAGTAAAACAACTTATCCAGGGTCACAAAGCTACCAAATGGCAAGTCTGGGATTAGAACTCTGATCAATCTGACTGAGCAATATTCGCTCAGGGGTCCACTATAGATAGCCCATCACCCAATGCAGGCATGTAGTTCTATAATATTCAGCCTTTAAATAAACATGTCCAATGACCAGGCAGCTAAATAAACTATGACAAAATATGTTCTGGTTTAACCTTAAATCAGTCTACTTATAATTTCTATCCACCGATGCAAATTCTATCTTCCAGAAGTGCATCTAACTAATGTTCAGAGCATTATCATTATGCCTTTTAAATTATATTTTGTTCATATGGGCAAATCTTTCAGCAGATGAAGATCTGTTTAATTCTTTCATCTAATATATTGGTAATTCCTTCCAACTGTAGGTTTTAATACTGTTTCTACGTTCATTACTGTGGATAAAAATTTTAAAAAAGACATGGCCTACAATATGATATAAGATCCCCTCCCAAAATAATGTGCCTATTTACCAACAATCTAAGTATGACACTTTAACAACTAAGAGGACTCAAAACTTCATTATCTATTGTCTAGCCAATATTTTTCTCTATATATAACTTGTTCATGAGAGAAAATGGAACAGATTCAAATTTCTACAGCATTGCCTCATACACCAGTGTCATAAAGAGCTGTGAACATGGACTGATTCTTGGTGATAACAGCTCCTTCTTAAGACTATGTATCATCCACATTTTTTAAATAAAAACATCACATATCAAAATGGAGCGATTCTGTAACCTAGTCGTGTTCCTAGAAATGTCAAGGAAGCTGGGACATTTTCTGTTGCTAATCAACAGCATCTAGAGTACAGGGTGCAAACTGCTCCTTGCAGACTAATGATCTCTAGCCCATGGACATAGTTTTTTTTGGTCAACACCTCCTGGTTTAATTGAATAAGTTGCCAACTTCTAAATCTGAGATAATTCACTTAAAAATCTAGATCTCCTGCTCCTCTTAAAAATCAAAAGAACTGGCGATACTGGTCACACATATTTTACTCTGTAACAAGTACCCAGAGCTGAGTAATGGCTTCTGTCTTTAGATATGGCATGTCCTACTTGGATCACCACACTAATCCCAACTTCTAATTGTCAGACATTTAACCTATATATCTCATTTGAATCTCTTCCTTGTCCCTGTAAGTAACTGAATTCCAATCCTTGATATGGAGCAACCACACAAGAAGTCTGGCTCATTCTTTTATATGACAAAGAAAATGGTTTGGAGTAAACAAAGTCGTCAATAACAAATATTTTAACAAGATTCCACTGTAAACTTTAAAGACAAAAATGTGTAGCAAAATAATATATATATTATAAATGTTACAGATTTGTAAAACATAAATTATATAAGCTATCTCTCTGGGTAAGAAATGTTATTCTCATGTTTTTATTTTTGTGGCTTTTTAGATAATTTTCAAACAATATTCGTTCAAAGCTATTGCTAACTAACATATAAGCCCTTAAACTGATTAATTATCAATAAGTTAAAATATTTTTTCACTAAATTGTATGGACCAAAAGACAGTCAATATTTGTTTTCTTAGAACCAACCTCAAAAATTGTAGAAAGGTAAAAAAATGTACTCAACATACCATAACAACTTAATTTATTTTACTTGAATCTTATAAAATTGAAAGTGTCATTTCTTTAACAAAGAATAACTGTGACTCTTATAGTCTTGCAAACATATATAAATGTAAAACATTAAGACCAACATTAAGACCAATTTGTTTTTTAAAAAGGCAAGAGTTTCTTTAAAGTTTAGCTGTAAGACTATTTTCTTAATTTTTTGTAAAGACATAGGGCAAAACACAGAGTACATATAAAGTCATGAATCCATTTTGTGGCAATAAGAAGACTTCCCCCACACTTGTGCTTCCACTATAGAGCTGATAAAACTTTTACATTCAAAAGTCAAAGGTTAAATAAAGGAAAGGAAATGTTTTTTGTCAAATAGTCAGGTAACCACTAACAGTCTAAGTGATCAGCAGGAACCTTAACTTATAGTAATCAAATAAAACTAAGGAAACTGCCTTTCCGTAGAAAAACGTCTAATGTCTAGAGGCTATTTTTCTGTCTGGAAAATTGACACAAAATGTGTAAAATTGAAACATTCTGCTTCTAAGGGATTTGCCCAAAGGAAGAGTGTGAAAGCTTCAAGTTTGGTATGAGTTAAAGGGGGGAGGAGCGGGAGGAGACTACAAAGGCCCTAAACATCAATCTGTCTTCCTTATTAGGGTATTTCATTTTGAACCCTTGGCAACAATTTTATAGTTCTAAAATTATGTTAATCAAACTAGGGTTGAAAAGTTATTTCTTGCATTTTTGCTAGCCTATGAAATCAATTCTAAATACAAACAACGGCAAGATTTAAATCAGTAATATCTCAGAATATTTTTTGAAATCTTGTTAAACTATATCCTTGTTAAGGATAAACATGTCATGGAAAGAGCTAAAGCATACAACCATAGCTGAAAATTCAAAATTAAACATCAACTTTTTCTATCTGATTTTACCTTGTATTAAAAATTTTAACCATCCTTAAATGTATCTCATTTTCATTATGATTATCTTTAAGGACCTGAAATATTTTAAACTGTTCAATATCAATAAAACTCAAGAGAATTTATATTTTTCATTTTAAACTTAGATTAAAATACAAACACTAGAAGGTAATATAAATGAAAAGATTTTTTTGTTAAGATACATTTGAACACATTAAAAAAAGTCTTTAGCAGCATATTATAAAGACAACAGGAGAAATATTAATTTCTAAGAATATTAAATCATTTAATGAAAATTACCCCTAAAGAATCAAACCAGTATTATCTTACAATTGAATATCTAAGAATGTTTCAACAAAAATGCACTAACCTTGCACAAGAGACAGCTTCACGGACAAAGTATTAAGATTTTTATATTCAAAAGTCATAATATATTCCAGGTGAAGACATAAGCAACTAATTTTAAAAACTATAATCAAAAAGGAAATCATCTTTGTGCTAAATCTCCACTTTCAAGGAAAGAGAAAAATGAAATGACCAATGTCCAATTGAGCATGTGCAGAAACTCTAAGCACTTACGTGGGATAGTATGAAAGCCATAGCAGTTTTTCCAATTTATAAACTGCTTTACATGCATTCATTCATTTAGAAATTGTGACTAAAGACTTCAGTTAATTATTTAGTTTGCTATCCAATAGAAAGATTTGTAAATGTATCTCAACAATTCTTACAGAAATGACAAGAGTGAAACACCAAAATGTAAATAACAATTATATGTTACAAATACAAGTCCTTTATTTTCTTTTTTAAATTTCTCTAGATCATCTAGATTTTCCTGAATAAAACATATTACTTTTGTTATCAGAAAAACATGGTTAAAGACATATATTTGTGTCTTGCTTATGCAAGTATTTTGTCAATTTTCTAAAATTTTACCCCTATAATTTTACATTTATATCCCATTATTCCGCTATTATAAACCATACCATAATAAATAACTGTTCATACTTTACTGCTCACTACTGGAAATATTCCTGATATTTAAAATTCTAGAACTATAAACAATTGAGTCAAGGAGTACGAGATTTTATAAATCTGATAGATATTATTAAATTTCTCTTCTAAGGGTTATGTCATTTTATAGTCCCCCACATAGCATATGACATGTCTGTTTCCCCACAGGCTTATTTTTTAAAATTTCATTTCTTACAATCTTAACGTGTTTATTTTTTTCACCAGAATTAACACTGAATTCTAAGAAGACCAGGATACTCACATAAAACTGAATGCAAATAATACTCCAAAGCTTTGGGCAGCCACCAGTTAATACTCAGACTACCAATATAGGTGATTCTCTCATATAACCCCTGCAAGCAGCACAGTCCATAATCAAAACACACACACACACACACACACACCCCTCTCTAAGCCTTCAAATGAAGCGGATTGCCCTAACCAATTCTATGAATTAGTTCAGTAGGTAATTCTTCTACTTCCTTCCCTACTCACCTCAGAAGATTACTAGTTAAATTCTACATCTTGGTTTTGTATTGAATTAAACAAATTTTCTTCTACTACATCCTAAGGATACAATGAAATTAAATGAGCATTGTTGAAGAGAAACAAATAATAAGAAATAAATTGTAGATGTAGTAGCATTTCTCCTACCAACTCACAAAGCATTTCCACTATGTTAAACATTTTGTGTTGAAATTACAGAAAAACAATAATCTCAGGCTCCAAGATGGTAACAGGAAAGTCATTTCACAAGCAATACTTTCCTCTCTTCCCAAGGTCACTCTTTCACACACTATGTATGACTCCAAATTTCAAGGTCACCGGATGAAACGACCCTTCCCATTCTTAATTCTGCTATACCACAATGATCAACTGACTGCCTCTGAAGTGCCTATAATAAAATACACTAGTAAAATAATCTCTTATGCTGCAAACAGACTATATATTTTACCTGACAAAAGGTGATCTGGTTAAATTCCCATGGAGTTTTAATATGCTATTTATAGTTCTAACATCTGAGACTTTTAGAACGGGGAAAAAATTGATTAAAATGACTCATTCGTTGCAAAAAATGGATAAATGCTGAAGTATGTAAAGTAAAAAAAAATTGGAGACCTATCCTTCTAGTCTTTTTTATAAGTATATACACTCATATATTAACCATAAATCTTTCTTATTGTTAGCTACTTCTTAAAATAGATACATTTACATACATATATGAATTGTTCTTTGCAATATAAGAACATACCATAAATATTACTTTGATACTTCTCATCATTTCACAATATACCATAAACATTTCTCTGAGTTAGAGTCTGATGAGTATATAATTTTCCCCAACAGATAAATAATATTCCATCCTGTTTGTCATCCTTTTATTAATTTATTTTTTCAGCAAATACCTATTAAGAATTCATTATGTGCCAGGCACTATTGTAGGCACTGGGAAAATAATCCATCAGTAAAAAAAAAAAAAACAGAACATTCTGGTAGAAGGAGGGGGAGCTGCCAGGGGAAATGGGAATGTACCATAATATGCCTAATCAATTCCTATTGAAGGACATTTATATCCCATTATTCTATTATAAACTATAGCATAATAAATAACTTTGTTCACACTTTACTGCTCACAATATTAAATAAATATTCCTGATATTTAAAATTCTAGAACTATAAATAACTGAGTCAAGGAGTATGAGATTTTATAAATCTGATAGATATTATTAAATTTCTCTTCTAAAGGTTATGTCATTTTATAGTCCCCACATAGCATATGACATGTCTGTTTCCCCACAGGCTTATTTTTTTTTATTTCATTTCTTACAATCTTAATGTGTTTATTTTCACCTTTAGTAAAGAGCTGAGCATCATTCACAGGTATATATGCTATTTAAATTCTCTCTATGAATTTATTACTCAGATGTTTTTTCTTATTCTTCCACTGGGTTCTGTCACATTAACTTATAGCTACTTATTATGTATTATAGCTATTAACTCTCTGTTACCATGGTTGTAAATAAATTCCTACCAGTTAATTATTGGTATTTTTAATTTCCTTACTATATTTGTCATCAAACAAAATCTTTCATCATAATACAGGCAAAGATGCCAATCTTTTTGGCCTCAAGATTCAACGGTAGGCATATAAAGGCACTTATAACTACAGTAATTTTTAGTTTTACTTATTTATTTTTTAGTGGGGGGAGGGGCAAAGGGAGAGAGAGAGAATCCTAAGCAGGCTCCATGTCTAGTGTGGAACCTGACTCTGGGCTCAATCTCACAACCCTGAGATCATGACCAGAGCTGAAATCAAGAGTCAGATGCTCAACTGACTGAACCACCCAGGCACCCCTACAGTAATTTTTAAAAACCAACAATATTTTCTTCCAGTACATTTGAAGTTTTATCCTTTCTTTCAACAATTATAAAATTCAATCTAAAGTGGGGGAGACCCAGTCTAGTTCATAGACAAACCAGGACCCAAAACACCATTATTCACCTTAATGATAGCACTTAAGACATTTGTTAAAATTATTTTCACAGAAACACATTCATTACAGCTTAAAATAGGTATTTTCCTATCTATAACAGCTTTCTTAATAAGTTGCTAAATTCCATTACATTTTAATTCTCTTTCACTATTAAAACTAAACAGTTCTCTAATTTTACTGGCTATTCCCTAAATTGGCTATTCTCAATGCAGTACACTGTTTTTCAGGACAAAGATTATGTTATCCCATTAAAATAATGAGATGGCAATCTTTTAAAAATTTCCTAATAAAAAATAAGCTAGAAAATAGAATTTTCTCAATTTAAGATTCTTTGCTTTTTTCATAAAGCTTTGTTACCTATTTCTTATGTATCAGAAAGCACTGTCACACGACAAAAATATAAAAGGAACCTTTTTTTAAAAAAGATAATATAACCAATAATGCATACTGTGAAAGGTTGTCCTTGTTGGCATATATGATTTTACTTTTTTTATTACATTTATGTAACATAACTTTATTTTCTGGAGGTAAAACCATTCCTAATTCAAAGAGTATTATGACACTTCGGTGTTTTTCCACATACACAAGTTTGATAACAATACTTGATTACTGTAACTGTTTTATAATCTGTTTCCTACAAATTAATGACCACTGCTTTGGAGATATGAACACTATACCAGTCTTTCAGGAATTTAACAAAGAGCTACAGTTCATTTTTTATGTAAATATGTTTAAATAACACAGGCTTTCCTAAATTTAAACAGAAATCTCTAAGAATATTTATTCTCTAAGCACATTTATAGGGGTTATTCTGAACATTTAGTGACTATTTGCTGATTTTTTTTAAGGTTTTATTTGTTTATTTATTTGAGAGACAGAGCATGCATGGCAGAGGCAGAGGGGGAGGGACAGGGAGAGAGGATATCAAGCAGACTCCGTGCTGAGTGCAGAACCCAACATGGGGCTCCATCTCACAACGTGTGAGATAACAACCCAAGCTGAAACCAAGAGTTGGACACTTAACTGACTAAGCCACCCAGGCGACCCACTATTTGCTAAATATTAACAGGTTCAGTGTATTAAAAATATTTTAAAAGTTCAAAAGAAAGTCAAAGGTTCATTCTCTTTAATTATGACTACCAGGAACTCATTTTGGAGGCAGTGAAGTAAAATTGTAAAGTGTAGGTTCAAATATTAGAGAAGATTGATGTCTATAACTTCTTTTCAACTGGGTCAGCAAAAGCAACAATAAGAGAAAAAGAAAGACAAAGAATTTGCATGTATGTGTGTGTGCACTCGGAGACAAAGGAGAGAGAGAAGCATGTTAACAATTGTGAATCTAGGTGATGTATACACAAGAGTTTACTGTAGTAAACTTGAAACTTTTCTGTAAACTTGACTTCTTCAATGAAAAGATTTAAAAATTCATACAGAAAAATCAGAAAGCACCTACAGCTTTGGTCTTTCTATTAGGACAAACCTGTCTTGGACAGAGCAGATAAGGTTCTACTCCCTTTAAGGAACAGCTTTTTTAACCTTCAGCGTTCAACACAATGATAAAAGGAGCTCTCCTTACCCATTTTCCACATGCCACTCCCACTTTCACTGTACAATCAACTAGCTTCAAATTATAAGAATCAACCTATAGTTCGAAGCATAATACTCTTCCAGATCAAACCTAAGTTTTAAATACAATTATTATCTAAATGAAAGAGTTGTTGCCTAAAGAAAGATTGGAGGAACTTCTACATTCTATTAATTATAAAGCAGTTAAGCATTTACTTTTAAATAAAGATTGAAGAGGGACGCCTGGGTGGCTCAGTTGGTTAAGCGGCTGCCTTCAGCTCAGGACATGATCCCAGCATCCTGGGATTGAGTCCCACATCGGGCTCCTTGTTCGGCAGGGAGCCTGCTTCTCCCTCTGCCTCTGCCTGCCTCTCTGTCTGCCTGTGCTTACTCTCTCTCTCTCCCTCTAACTAATAAATAAATAAAATCTTAAAAAAAAATTTTAAATAAAGATTGAAGAAAATTCTCCAACTCCAACAAACGTCCTGGGTAAATTTATCATCTAAACCTCAAAGAATGATATGAATGTAGCTAAACAGCAAATGAACATCAATTTTATACCAAAGTTTTCTTTATAACATTTTAATTATTAAATTAAATGTTATTTCTTTTCCTACAAACATTTCTACAGAATCTAGCTTGACCAATATCCACATTATAACCCTGCTATAGGATACTATTTTTATGGAATATATCTGGATTTCTGATTCATCAAGACATAACAAAGGGAAGCTAACTTTTAGAATCCTTCCTTGTAAACAGTCAGCATCTCAAATCCTAGGTCTACAAAAAGGAGACACACTCTTACCTACTGAGTCAAAGCAAATGATTGAAGTGGGTCAGGTAGGACTTGTGGCAAAGCAGTAAACTCATGACACAATTAAATATCCACTGCTTAGTTCCAGCATATTGCTACTACTGGGAAGTGAAAGACCAGAACCAGAAAATACTCCCATTTACCAAAAGAAATTAGAAACTTGAATTTTACACAAAATTTCACTAAAATTGATAAAGTTAGAAACATCTTTGAAAATTTTTAAAATACCATATGGGCAAATAAAACATCTCTATTAAACATTTTTGTCCAGAATCACCAGGTTACAACCTTTGCCTTAAAGCAGTACTTCACTTTCAAAAATCCAGGTTCTGGGTCAGTGATAGAAAAGAGCATGCATTAGTTTAATTCATTTTTTGCACCTTGTTTAGTAGGTAAAATATATATTATTTACACACATCTTAATATTTAATTTTTCAAAAATAAACCCACAAAAACTAATCTTAAAAGAGCCAATTCTTTCAAGAAAAATTGTACTGTTACTGGTATATCTTTAAATTTAATTGATGTTCCATATAGAAAATAAAGTTATTTTTCAATTTACTTGGATCTAGAGAAAACAAATAAGAAAAAAATATTATATGCATTTTTTAAGCATCCTAAGCATAAAAAGTATAAAAGAAAGGCACAATTATTGTATTAATTCTTTCAATTTTTTTTTTTACTACAATACTCACCTAAGGATGCACAAGCAAATTTTGCCTCCTGATGTGAGTCTGCAGAATCCGAATCTCTGTTTACTTTCAATGTCTGTCAGTACAAAGGTAAAATGCTGTCCGACTTGATTTTGAGATACTCTGAAATACAGCAATATTATATCAAACTTTAATGTGTTTTTTTGTGTGAGAATTTTCTTAAAGGAAAACAAAGCAAGAATATATATTGCATGCATCATTGGTCTCACCTTTTCTATCAGTTGGTTCTCAAACCTAGAACTATGTTTTAAAACTCAAATGACTGTGAAATGTTTAACTAAATCACGAGTCAAATGTCACATTAAGTTGTAGCCCCTTACAGGCTGAGGAATCATAAGGTATTTCATTGTTAAGTTTGCACATGCCTAAAGTACTTCTAAAATATTTCATAAATCTGAAAATACCATTACTGAGACTGTGGCAGTGAGAAGCAAGACATGATGACTGATTCTGCTCAACTCCAGCCTCTCTTGTTGTACTATTTTAAGGCTGCTTAGACAGCAAATCAGGCTGCTTTAGTACCAATGGCAGCCACGACCACCTCTGTTTAATTGTTTTTTTCTGTTGATATTCTCACCCAGTAAAGTACCATAAAAATTACTATTGGCATTTTTGAGCATTCTTGTCTAGAGCTACCTATATACTGAGAACAATTTCCAAGCAAAAAGAAAGAACACAGTTTCCACAGAAAAGCTTACTATAAGGAATTTTAGCCAATTGTTGACCTAAGTATCATGCTATCCTACTATGCATCACACTGCAGCCTAAGGTGCAATATAAACCATAACACCAAATCTTCATCACCATTTAAAATATATAAATACTTCTTGTTACTGGCTATCATCTTGCTGTTAGACAACCATAATTGAACAGCTACTATCTGGTCCCAAGATGAAATACCCATGACACCTTAAGTTTGGTTCTGATATAGCCACAGGAATTAGGTAAAAAGAAGTAAGTTATTTTACTACCAGTGTGCTAATACTATAAATTGTTTTCAATTCTCAGGAAATATAGCATTTCAAATGCTGAACATTTCACAAATACACATTTAAGTGGACAGTTCTGAAAAATTTTTACAAACTTCAAAAAGAACCTCTAGTGCCTGATATGCCCCCTAGTGCCCAGTGTTCACAACATACCCTCAAAAGCTTTTCTTGCTGTATTTTATCTTTGCTAGTTATTTGTAAATTGCAACTTTAACACGCACAAACTTATTCTCCAGAAAGGAGGTCAAACAAGGGGTATCATTCATCAGTAGTACTCATAGTATCAATTAGCCTCATTCAGAAAGCATTATCTTTAACACTGTAAAATATCAGATTTTTACTAATCTTTAGCAAAATATTTTCCAAAAATCAATTTTCTTTTAAAATCCCTCATACCATACTCTTAAAAAAACTGGTAATAGGGTGTGAAAATCACATGAAAAACAATAAATGACCTATTTTTATGCTCAAAGGCCTATACTGTGAAATTCCAACTACACACAGGTAATACTATATTCATTCAGTATTTATTCAGTAAAATACAAACATAATGAGATTTTCAAAACTGCTGGGAGGATTTCCCTGCAGCCTTCCATAATATTGCACTACTTCTATACAGCTATTCTTGGGAGACAACTAGCCATGAGTTTTACAATATCACACAGATGGTCTTTTCAATTAGGGTGAAGTGAAATAGGAACCAGGATATATACATCTAATTTTCAAAGACACAATTCTAAGGCTCTGATTAAGGACATAGTAATATATTTTTTCCTGCAGGTGCTTACAATATGTACCTGAAGAGCAAAAGGAAGAAATGAAATCTTAAAACTTCTAGTGGACCATAGCAGAGAAAACAAAAGATAAAATAATGCAAAAAGGCTTCTTCCTTTCAAATATTATTTAATTTTGAAACTCTAGTCCTTTTTTTGTCGTTAGAAGCAGTGAAGAGAACGTACATTTCTTTTTATTAAAAAACACATGAAACAATTTTAAAGTGCTCACTAAAATGAGCTGAAGTTACTTTGAATGACAGCTTATACTGTACCTTTCAATGTCAAAGGGGAAACAGAACTTGGGTACACTCTGTAGTACTTCCTGCAAATGCAAATTTTAAAAAAAAACTTTAGAATATTTTAAAAGATGTACTCAAAACTTTTTCTTGAGACCTTTTCTAGAGGGAAAAAAGTTTGTTTTGTTTTGTTTTGTTTTCTTAAGAAAAGCAGCACAGGTTCCTAGACTAAAATAATTGATTATTAAAAAGGAATTAAGTTGGTGCTTTGGCAGATTGCACTGACAATGCCACGGAAGCCCCAGGAGGCAAAGGCCTGGCCTGAAGGGTATTAACACCCTTCACATCCCCGCTGGGATTCCCTTCAACAAGGCCATATGGATTTTACAAGAAGCACCGCACCATATGGGTAAGCTACGTCTGCTGCTACTTGTACCACAGACTAGCCACAGGGACTTCTGACAGATCCTGGCTCAAAAATATAAATGTTGTTTCAATTAAAATGCAGGCAGAGAAAAGGGAATGAAGTTGGCAGCAGCATGAATTACTGAGAGGTATAACAACCCTACATGTCCCATAGTAAAACGGCTAAAAAAAAAAAAAAAAGACTTTCTATAGCTAAAGAAACACATTTATATGTTTTAACTCTTGGTAAATTCAACAACAGTAACATTAAGTTTATCTCAAATAACAGTCTTTAAAAAAGAAATGTGCATCTAAAACTAAGCCTTTAATTTAAAACAACATAGCTTCTGTGCAGTTTCATTTATAAATTGCCTAATATGAAAATCAGTGTTTTAATTAAGCATAGAAGATAACCTGAAGTGATTTTATATAGTCATTATAAAATAATTTTATAAGGTTTTAGAAATACACATTATAATCATAACAAAATATGAATAACTGTCAGATACTTGGCAAAAAATAGAAAAAGATTTATTTTGTCATATATGAAAAACAATTAAAAATTAACTCATTATAAAGTTAAGCTCTAGAATTGAAGATAATATCATATAAGTTCAAAGGCAGGTGATTTTACAAGACAAAGCAGAGATTTATGAGAATGTTTCCTATTAAAAGGAAAAAAGAACAAATATCTTAATGCAGTAGTCACCCGAACAAAAATATTACCTCTTTACCAACAAAATTTACATCCAGAGAAATCATTTAGTACCTGCATATTTAATCCCTCTACAGAAACCTAGTAGTGAGTTTTTTACAGAAACCTAGTACTGAGAATTTTTCACATTCTTTTAAAATGTAGACTGCAATAAGGTATTAATTGATAATAAAACATTATAAAATTCCAGTGCCAATACATAAGAAAGCTTTGAGAGTCTTAAGACATTGAAACAGAAAGAAAAGCAGCATGTAAAAAAAGCAATCCTTCTATCTTAGGGCACGGTACCCTGCTCATTTAAAAATATAAGCATCTTTAGAAAAAGATGTTTTACTATTGAAAAAATTCTGCTAAATGTAATTAAAAGAGCCATTAAACTTGAAAAAATTTAACTTATTGAAACGGAAAACAGTTTATTACAAATAAGAACAGTTCATTCGTCCATTGCTAATCTGTATCTTGTGCTACAAAAAGTGAAGCCATTTACCATATTTACTATACATATGAACACTATTTCAATATTCCTCCCATGCAAAGTTGTTCATATAATTTTTGTAACAACAGATATATATTCAAAACTCACTGTCTACTTCTAAATATACCCAAATTGATAATATATTTCACATCAATTTTAAGACTCAAATTAAGAAGAATGTTTCCCATAGTTGCTCAATCTTTCACACCCTCCCCCTCCCCTCTTCCACAAGCAACACACATGCACACACTTCTGCAAAACAGCCTCAGCTCGCTTCCCAACTGGCAGAAGCATCCCTCAGGGGACAAGTCTTTAAACCTCCGCACTCTTTAAAATTCAACCAGCCAGCAGGTCTATAGACTAGTGTATAAACAGTATAGACAAAAAAATCCTCTCTCAGCTTATGTCAGTGACAAAGCAGCTCAGCAGTTGACTGTTTCTCCCCTGACAGTATAAGCTGGGTTTACACAGATCAATAGCTGAAAGTCCTACCTAGCTCCCAGGGCTCGGGTTTTCTTCCTTAATTACAGGTGCTATTCAAACTGAAGTTAAAAAAGAAAAGAGAAAGAGAGAGAGGTTGAAGGGAGGAATAAGATACATGCAAAAAGTTTTTTTTTTTCCCCCTTTGGATTCTATTAACAATAATGTTAATTGAAAATTGTACTTTTATATGTATTGGAAGTGTTTAGAAAGGCTGATGTTTCCATCATAAAGTGTTTTTGGTATCACACACACACACATGCACACTAGATGGGGATCCATAGGTTATGTGAAAGGTTTAAGATAAAACTCTTCAAAAGTTATATTTCTATTTTCTTTCATTTCCAGGAAATACCTAATTTCCTTAGCCAAGAGAAATTATTTGAATTTTCCAAATCATCTTAACTCTCTAAAATATTTCATTTTTATACAAAAACAACTCTGACTAAAACATCAAATGTTAAAAATAGTAATAACAAAGGAATGAAATAGAACATATAATTATGAATAGCAAAATACAAAGGGCATAACACACACACACACATATATATATATATGCATTTACCCTAAAAACGACACATCTACCATCATAGAAATGACTAGAAATAAGGACTGATTAAAATTTCTAAACTCTGGTTTTTCTTTTTGGCACTATATCCCAGATCTGTATTATTAAGCATTATGGTCAAACTGATCTCATAAGAGAGAAGAGAGCAAACTGCTAGTGTTAGGGGGCTTTATTAACTCTTTATCCCATGAGGCTACTGTTCGGCATTACAAATTGACCAAATAAGAAGGAAAAAAGCATTTAAGAATCTACTTTTTGAAAAAACTAAAATATGCAGCGTTTACCTCCTAATTAAAGTTCAATAATTACAAAGGTCTTAGAATTTCTCAAAGAAAAATCTAAAACGAAATGAGATATGTCATTATTGACACCAGTAATTGTTTTTCCTCTTTCTCAACTACTTCTTCCCCTACACTATATTGAAACACTAATGTTCTCTAGGGCTCCATATACTGCTCTCTTCCATGCTGATAAATGTATCTACCCAGGCAATTTTGTTTACACCCACAGTTTCAACTACCACTACCAATTTCTTAGTCTTATAGTTTAGATATTTCTGACTCCAGGATTACATATCTAACTATTCTCTAAATCAATTTCTAAATGTTCCCTAGACACCTCAAATTCAGAATATACAAAACTGAAACAATTGTTTTAGTTGTAGTCCTTATCACCTAGAACAGCAGCACCATCTACCCAGTTACCCAAACCACATGATAGTTGTCTAGACCCCTCCCTTTTCTTAACTTCCATATATAATCAGTCACTCATCAAGCCTTCTTAATTCAATTCCAATAACTCTCACTCCAGAAGTTCTCAATGGGAGGGCAGTAAGAATTAGAAGGAGGATAAGAAGATGTAAGAATCACTTGGGAGGGCTTTTCAAATCACTTTTGATCACCTTACACTATAGACCCATAAGGGTCTTGACTCTTAGTTCCAAAAGCACCCATAATTAAGGAGTAAGACTAACTGTAACTAAGAAATATACTAATTGTAAAATTAAGGAATAAGACCAGTATTAAGGGTGCTTAATATGTAAGGAATAGTTACTCTCTCACTGCAAAAAGTGACAAGATTTGTTCAGGGATTGGTTAATTCAACATCCTATTTAAGGACTCCAGAAACTTCCATCCTTCTTTCTGCTTTGCTGTCCTGCATTTGTTGGATTTGTCCTCAGCTACCTATACTCACGGTCACAGAAAAAAGCTGCCAGAGTTCAGAACACCACAGGAAGACACAGCAGTATCCAGTGAAAGCAGCATATCTTTCTGTTATCTCTTAACAGTGAGGAAATCTTTCCCAGAAGTGCCTCCCCGCCACCAGCTAACTTTTCCAATATATTTAATTAGCCAGAAGGTCAGAGCCACTCCTAAACTAATCATTGGCAAGGGAAATGGTTATCTATGCTTAGCTTAGTCTTCGACTAGTTAGAGGAAAAGTCAAAATTCAAACCTATTCATTTTCTGGTAACCACGATGCACGTAATATTATATAAAGAAGCTGAAGTACCATACTTTCTTTCTTAAGATTCCTCACAATAATTTTAATCAGATAATTAAATTTATACCAAAGTTCTCAAGAAAAATATAATATTACATAAGAACAGTTTTCAAATATCCATCATTTTATTCATTTCAGTAACACTTTCACAATCATTTTATAGCAACAAAGGGGCCATTTGTCAATTCTAATCTGATTTTTCACAAAGGGCATTCTAAAAAGGTGATTGCTTCACTTTGAATATTATCTCCCCAAATATGTGAAAAATAATACTATGAATTCAAAGAAACATGTACTAAGCTGCTTAGTCACAAGGAGGCTGCACAGTACAGAACTGAGATTCCCACACTGTGCACTGAGATATTTTGGGCAGCACAGCAAACTCACATGGGCATTGCAAGATAGTTTAAATTTTCAAAGGAAATACAGCTATACTGATAGGGTGATTAAATCAGATGGTATTTTATTAAAAGATAGAATTACATTAATATGGTAAGCTATACATCTAGCCTCTTTAGACCTCATTTTCTCATTTTTTTTAAAGAAGCAATTTTTTTTAACTAAGAGAATGGATTTTAACTTAAAACTAAGGAGTAACTATCAGAATAACTGAGCCCACTGTGGAATTTTTCTCTTGGTATTTATTTTTATGTACTGTTTCAACTAGAAATAAACTTATTTTTTGTCATTCCTCCTTAAATTAAGGAAAGCATTGTAAGTCTGTGATTTCTGACACTAAGACTGTTTAGACTTTGAACCCTGATCAAATTATTTTTTACTTTCAAAAATTAAAAATGAATTTTTATTGTTGGAAGATTTAAATAACTGCCAAGAAGCAAATATATTCTGCCATAAAAAGAACTGTGCTGTTGAAACACAAATTTTAAGGATTTGGGCTCTCTGTTTATCAGTCTTAGAAGGATGAGGAGATCTCTGTGGTCTGCAGTCACTTTAACCTACTGCCAATGACAAAGCCTAGATTTGAGTAGGGCGGAGTAACATTATAAAAAATATGTATATTCACAATTAAATAGGTGGTTTGCTTGGCCAACAAAAGATATGATGTATTTTCCTCATTAATTCAAAAGAAGCATTTAAAAGCCATGAAAAAAAAATTATACATTTATATGCAAATGATTTTCCAAAGTTTCTTTTTCAAAAATTCTACTAAATACTGTCTTCAAATTTTTATCCCTAGGTTAACGTTAAGTTCTTAATTGAGGATTGAATAACAATCAACTCTATCAAGGAAAAGCCATTTAGGAAGACTCCCTTTGTTTCCTAATAACCATATAACCCTCCCACCGTTTTCAGACTAATACCTCCTTGCTTTATTCACCCTATTCTAACTAATAACATTTTTTAGATCAAAGGAAATACATAATAAAATAGAACATTGCCTATAAAACTTTTTTGAATTTACAAATACTTAAGTATTTAAAATTGAATGTCAATCATTTAAATCAAGATAAGTAGAATGAAGATAAGTAGGAAAATACTTCAATTTTTAGGAAAAAAAAAACAGGTTTTACCTGAGTCAGCCAAGAGGCTACCATGACATCACCCCACAACTAGATGTTGTGTAGAATAAAAGAAATATGATTCCTGATTCTCAGAACAAGGGAGACTTAAGATTAGATCCACTACAAAATAGATGCATGTGTATACGCACGCGTGCGCGCGTACACACACACACACACACACACATGCACACACACAGGCACAGGTGCACATGTGCACACACACAGGCACACACCCACATAAACACACACATATTGGATGGAAAGTCACAGTGGTCAAGTTCAAAATGCTCTGGAGTCAACAGTTAATATTAAAATTCTGGCTCTGTGAGGTATTGGCTATGTGCTCCATTAACCTCACCCAGAAAATGGGCAAAAATTGTTATCTATCTTGTAAGATTGAAGATTTATGCGGGGATTTATGAGGATTATAGAAGAAATCCACATAAATGATTAGACAATGTCAGACATAAAAATCTCCTGTTAGCTCTTTTATTATTTAGTTACTTGTTTTAAGAATTCTCAAACATCATATGCAATTCCAATGAACATTTATTTACACAATAAATATTTACTGAATAACTCAAACATTAAAGGTCCTATGTTCAATGACCTATGCCAAAACATTAGCATCCTGAGACATAAACTGATGAAAAATATCATACTGAATAATTTATCTGCCTCCTTTGAAAATTTTTAATATATTTAATATAGTTGTATATGGATATAGATATACATATAGATATAGATTTGAACATATTCTACTATTTCTATTTAACCAAACACAATAAAAGCAAACTCTGTTAACTCTGCAAAGCTATACCATATGCATATCTCGTGATCCAATACGTGTAGGAGCTTACTTTGGGCTGTCATATTAGCTACTTGTTTTGAATTAAAACTATCTTCTGGGGCACCTGGGTGGCTCAGTGGGTTAAGGCCTCTGCTTTCGGCTCAGGTCATGATCACAGGGTCCTGGGATCGGGCCCCGCATCGGGCTCTCTGCTCGACAGGGAGCTTGCTTCTCCTCTCTCTCTCTGCCTGCCTCTCTGCCTGCTTGTGATTTCTATCAGATAAACGAATAAAATCTTAAAAAAAAAAAAAATCTTCTAAGGATTGTGCCAACAGACATTTTGCATTTAGGGAAGATTTATTAATAAAATTCCTTTTTCATGTATTTATTTATCAACCCACATAATAAAGATTAATTACCAATTCTACGTAAGGTACTAACCAACCTGAGGAATAAAATTATCTCTTGCTTTCTTCTACAACCTCAAATTAAGCCTTCCTTCAACTGTCCTGGCAAAGATATTGTTAAAGGTACCCTTAGAAAACATATCCTCTCTTTCTCTCACTGCCCTGTAATAGTGTTATCTCTCTTTGTTCTTTGTAATCTTGGTTTCATATTTTTCCTCTAAGGTTGTCAAACTCTTGATTCATATTTTTCCTGTTATTCTTCATACCTGGACCATGTGCAGATAATCCTTCTGTCATGATATTCATGACATATGCTCCATTCACTGTGTAGGGCACACATTAGAGAACTGATTTTTGTATTACAGATGACAAATAGAGGTATGATATGTTCCAGAGCAGTCGATTATAATTATTCTTTTTTTCTGGTCCTACCTTGAACCTTGTTCAGAACTATGCCTGAACTGCTATTTTCCCCAGATAGTGAATCTTGTGATACGCCAGACGGGAATCTTGTTTGTCTGATGCTTTTAAGAAGAGAGTCTTAGTTTTAAAGCATAAATCAGGGACTGTACACTTTAAAGTGTTTGAAAAATATACTGTTAGATGAGTATTATATTCTGGGAGCAAGGGTATATTTATTATTTCTCTATGCCTTGAAAGCCCTTGGAATCTGTAAAATCATCTAGCAAAATGTGAATTATAGTATATCTTGAAAGTCTGGAAAAATTTTAATTGATTGTCTATTTGATTATTTGGAGGCTTTGTTTGGAAGAATTAACTTATAAGTACACAATTATAAAATACAAACTGTTATATGAAGGCTATTTACGTAAAGGGTATAAGGTCTAACAGTACTCATATATTGATAAACTCAATGTAAATTTATTTATATCAGTTATCAATATGTTTATGTATATTTATTTACCAAATATGTAATGTGTGAACACTGTAATACAATAAGAGCATTGGCAGGAAAAGTGAAGAATACCAGGAAGCCTAGAAGACAGATATGTAAACCAAATTTAGGAAGAATGCTTCTGGAAGAGTGCAGTAAAAGTCCCAAGGGAAGAAATCCTATCTAAGTAGAGATATGAAGGGAAAATGAGAAATTGACTAGGTTGTCGAATGAGAAGAGAGAGGAAGAAAAGATATAAGAATGGTCTTCTCTCATAGGAAAGAAAATGTTCAAAAGTCTGGAAATGAGAAAGAACAAGTACAAAGTTTGGAAGAATGATAAGGAAATATAGCCTGAAAAATAAGCAAGGAACTTAATACATAAGGTCTCTAAGCTACCTAAGAAGTTTGGACTTGACGCAAAGAGTAGGGAAACCATTCCTCCTGGTTTGCCCACAACACTTCACATATGAAAATGATCAATAGCATCCCTTTTTACTCTCAAAGGTATTCAAGTTAGAATTTATTATAATAGAAATCAGAACAGTGGTAACCTGTGGCTGTGAGGTGGGTTAGGGGACATAATGAGTAACCAGAAAGCAGCAAGAAGGAACTTCCTGGAGTGGTTATAAAGTCTGTATCTTTAAAGGAACGTGGGTTATGCAGGTGTATGCATCTGTCAAAACTCATTTCATTGTACACTTGAGACCTGCATTGTACCATATATAAATTTTCGATCAAAAAAAAAAACCTAATAAGTAAGTCTCTCAGTTTGTACAATAAATCATGGTTCACCCTACCTAAAAGGAATATGGAAATTTTGAAGGGTTTAAAGCAAAGAAAGGACCCAACTGGCCTTGAATTTTAGAACTATCACCATGGATGGCTACACTAGCCAGAACAAGTTTTAAAAGGACAAGACTGAAGACGGGAAGGCTTCTGCAATAATCAAGGGGAGTGGTGGTAGCCTGAAGTAAAACTGGAATGCAGAGAAGGGAACAAAATTAAGTTCTGTGTGTGTGTGTATATATATATATATATATATATATATATGCATATATATACAAAATTAAGCTTTGTGTGTATATTATATACAAAACTTAATTTTAATATAAATAAAAAATAAAAATAATAAAATACATATTTTATAATTTATAGTTTATATATCATTTATATTTTTATATAGAATTTTCTGTATTTATATTTTATAATACTATAATAATTATAACTTTTAATTTTATAATAATAAAATATACAATATTTTTAATATATATACTATATATATATGGGGGTAAAGATGGAGACATCAGGAAGTAGCTGGATAAACTGGTGCTCTAGAGAGAGAACCAAGCTTAGATAAAGACAAAGAAAGGGAATGGCACTGATGAAAACCTATGGATAAGAGCTATGACTTTTATTCTCCAACATTATGAAAGATCAATGTTATTCTTCATATTTTTACACTCCCCTCAATAAATACTCCATTATAATATCCCCAGGTTATAAAATCAGTAAATTTTCTCATAAAATGATAAAAACATATCTTTGCTCTCCTAATGATTTGTTTCAAGATACAGGTTATAGAGTGTTTAACCACTTTTAATATTATAATGAACATATGTCATTCATCAGTAACCAGAGATTAACGAAGTTAGTAGCAAACAAGAAAATCTTATTAGTTACAATTGGCATGATAAATGGAAACAAATGAATGTCTAAAATCTTTGGGGGTTTATTCAACTTTGGAGTTCCTCTCATGCCTAACCAGTGCCTGGTACATTACTAATGCTCTGAAAAAAAATTGTTGAACTCATGTTAGATTACTGTTTTAGCATTAGCAGAATAAATTTGCCTTGATAGACAGTTCAAGGAAATGTGATTTAAGAGTGTGCATATTCTCTTATTTCATCACTTTCCTAAATCAATCAATCAATCAATCAATCAATCATTGCTGGGGTGCATGGGTAGCTGACTTGGATAAACGTCTTGACTCTTGATCTCAGCTCAATTCTTTTTTTTTTTTAAGATTTTTATTTATTTATTTGAGAGGCAAAGATCACAAGTTGGCAGAGAGGCAGGCAGAGAGAGAGAGAGGTGAAAGCAGGCTTCCTGCTGAGCAGAGAGCCCGATGTGGGGCTCAATCCCAGGACCCTGGGATCGTGACCTGAGCCGAAGGCAGAGGCTTTAACCCACTGAGCCACCCAGGTGCCCCTCAGCTCAATTCTTGATCTCAGCTCAGGTCTTGATCTCACGGTTGCAAGTTCAAGCCCCATGAATAATAATAAGCCTACTCAACGTCTGGTTCTGACCTAAGCACTTTAAATCTATTACCTCATTTAATCCTCACAACAACTTCTGTTTTGTTTCCTTTTATACGTTAAAAAAAAAAAAGTCAAAGAAACTAAGTAACTTGTCCAAAATCCTACATTTAGCAAATGTTAGAGTCAGAACTTAAACTCAAAGGCTAACACTTCTGACCATTACTCTCCACCTATGTATTTTTTTTCACTTTGTTTTCATGAAGGTTCCAACACATAATCAGCAGATGCCTAAATTTGATGCCCACTTGGTCTCTATGTGGTGGATATTTCCCATGTTTATGAAGAGTTAAAATTATACAATTAATATTTCAAAAGTTCAATCTGGTATATGAAAAATTATAAAAGGGGCCAAGACATGAAGGAATCATGAGGAGAAGCATGAGATAATATGTAATTACAAATATGAGTCTTACCTTTCCTAAGTTGTTCTAGTCCCTGAAATTAACTTTTAAGGCAAAAAAAAAAAATGCTGCTTATGCCTATGCTTGTTTATTACTACTGAGAATACTCGATTTACAGTAAACTAACACCTAACTCCTTTCAAATAACAAACTTATAAATGAGGGCTTAAGTTGATTCTCACAGAGGAATAAAATATCAAGTAACTAAGTTTGAAGCACAATATTTAAAATCTGAAACAAAATTATGTGTCACATATCAGAACAAGGACCATACCAGAAGAAGCAAACAATACTAGAGTAACAAAAGCAGGATGAGGTTAAACAAGGGAGGGGGTTAGGCTCAAGAATGAAGATTTATAGATAGGTCAAATCTGTCTGTATATGGTGGTCAGATGGACAAGGAAAACTGTAGCTCAGATAGTGAACACCCTGGATTCACTTATACCTTCAGCAATTCTATTCAATGAAATTTGCTAGACATTTTTATCCCTTTAAATATAAAGCAAGAACTAAGGTACTTAGTAATTAATATAAAACTTTATTCAGATACAGTCAACAGGCAGGACTAAAAATCAAGACTCCTGGAGCTCTGATTTTATACATATATTTTTTAGGTTATCTTAAATTACCAAGATTTTTCTTTTATAAAAAATGTACATGCCCACAATTTTTACTAAGCCAGACTACAATTAAAATTGAAGTCATAGTGGGTTTTTCTGAATGAATATTTCTTGAAATTCTAAATAGAAATATTGTGAACTATTATTTTGCAAAGTTACTCTACCACACCCATTATAGAACATGCATCTCTTGGAATAAAAATTTAGTTCACACTCTCTGCTGATGTAATCCTTGGCCTCTTGCTAAGATTATAAGGTGCCAATTTTGGTTTTAGTTCTTGTAATGCAGAAAACTCTTTCTATGAGAAATTGAACTGTGAACACTGGTTCTTTTCACACACAGAAAGCCACCAAACAGGCCTCACCAAATAGCAATGAGTTTTGACATAAACGACCTTAAAGAGAAAACACAATTTCCTGAATCTCTTGTAAATGATTCTGTTCAATAAACCAGAAACTACATGTTGTCATTTGATAAACTTTCTCAATTAAGAAGTAATAATTCTCTTGAATGAATTATCTCATACCTTCTACATATGCCTTACAATATGTTACTGTATTGGAATATATGGAGACCAAGAATAATTTTAAAAACAGGAGTGGTTTATTTGTAAAAGAAGACTAAAATAAACTCTGCAAAGTTAGTTTCAACCTTCGGTCAGCTAAAAAGGAGATCTAAAATAGTTCTCTTTCACTGAAAATTTTCCTGAAAGTATGATGTAAATTCAGCAAGTCTCTGTCACTTATAGTTGATTCTTCTCAGCTTGGTGCCACCAGTGGTCTCTAATTTCTTCATCTAATAGCCTTTCTTCCAGTCTTTATCTTATTTGGCTTTTCCACAATGTATCATGTTTCTCTTATTCATATAATATACATTTATTCAGTATCTACCATGCATGAGACAGTTGGGATTAGATGAAAGTAATCCTCCCCGTGATCTGAAGAAGCTCAGGTTTCTCCCTAACCACGCCTGCTTACAAGTATCTTCCTAAGTTGTCTGTGTCCACTTTATCTAGCTCTCCTCCCATCTCTGTCATTTCCTTTCCAGCTGCTTCACGTCTCCTTCTCCACAAGCCTTCTTTGGATTTGGTGGTCCCAGGGTTCTTTCTAACTTTAGTCTTCACTTCTCCATGGGGAATCCAATCTCACTGCTAAACACAGTGGGTGAAAATCTGGGCACTCCAGCAAAAAATGAGAGGTTCAGACCCAGGTCAGCTACTTAATAGCTATGTGAAAACATGTCATCATCCTCTCCTAAACTCCAGTCAGAAGTTTTCTAATACTTAGAAGACTTCCCTACCAGAATACCTGGCATATCCAAAATTGAAAACATCATTCCTCCTCCAAAATATGTTCCTCTCCCTAATGCCTTATTTCTATGCTGTCATGCTAACTTTTTCCCAATTTAACTTTTTCCAAACTTTAGAATCAGGCAACAATTTTTCTTTCTCTATACACAAGCACATCAGAAACTAGTTAAAACTGTGGGAGTTAAGGTGGTAGGAAAAGTAAAAATGAAACAAGATGGGATTGGGAGGGAGACAAACCAAAAGAGACTCTTAATGTCATAAAACAAACTGAGGGGGGTGGGGGCGAGAGGGGTTGGGAGGGTGGTGGGGTTACATTATATGTTTAAATAAAGCTTAAATTAAAAAAAAATTTACAAATCAAAAAAAAAAAAACCAAACTACATGGACTTCATGTCTGCATTCACCCGGATGACCACTAGACTGCATTGTTGTCTTTTCTCATCAAATAGGCTAAGGGTAAAGATATGTGTTACCACTTAATACTAGCTTACCCAGATAAACTGCAATGTTATCCTTTGTCTAGAAGAAATGCATATGCATAAACTGGTAACTATATATTTGAATAATAATTTATAGAATAAGCAGTAATTAATATTTTAACATAATATTTACCATCACAATTAGTTAAAATACTTAATTTTTAACAACCATCAAGTTAATTTTTGAAATTAGATGTATTTAAAGGCCAATCTTTAATCAAGTGTTATATGCTACTTGAAGCATTTCTATGAAATATCATACCTAACATTACGTCTTTAAGATTTTTGAAAAGTCTAACATATGCAAAGTCTATTAAAATGCACATAATTTATCTTACCCAAAGTGAAAATATATCTAATAAATAGTACTATTCATCTGGCCTCTTTTAGCTCTTCCTTAACATACAAATGCATTCCTTTTCCCCAAAACATAGCAGCTGGGAATGAAAGGAAAGATTTCAAATGATCATTTTCACATCATATTCCATCATCTTTTCATCAGTTTTTCCTAGCTTTTCTTTGAGCCCATTCTTATACAAGAGGTCTCTTTTTAGATCAATCCATATTTCCATAATCCACACTGCTGTTTCCTCCTCTTCTCCCCAGGGTGGACTAACCCCCACATCCAGAACTATGGCTTACAACTGTCATTAAGCCTTACAACAATAACAAGATAACAAAAGAACGGGTGGGGATGAGGCTAGCTCATACCATATGTTGATCAAGTTCAATACTTTCAGCTAATAGAGAATATTTTTTAAGCTTCAACATTTTAATAGTAAAATGTTTTTTATATCTGCGTATTCTCCCCAGTTGTATTTTAGGCTTATATTTTAAACATTAGTAAACAACCTGGCATTATTACTTTAAAAGAGCTTATCTATTAATAATGTACTGAAAAGGGGTTGGAAAATAGAAGTAACCAAACAAAAATGCAAGCTGGCAACTTATGGTTAGTTATTGATTCTTGTAACCTACAAGCCTCACTCAACTTCTACCAATTCCAAAAAAAGAAATTTCCCTCAAAGGTAATTTTTAAAGCAGTATGTAGTTATAACAAGCAAGATTATTTCAAAATAACATATCCCATGTGAATTAATATTGACTTTATGTCAATTTTGAAGAATTTTAATTTTTCCATCAAGTAACATCTGAAAATATGTTACTTTTGTTTCCATCTTTTGTTTCATAGTTAACTAATCTTGAGTTCCTTTTTAAATAAAAATAAACAAAATATGAAATGTAACAGTTTGAACTGGCAGACTTTCATGCTTCTATCTTATACTTAAATACTTCTTTCTTCTCCTGACTTCCAAAGAACTACTTCTGATTCATCAGCCTATGTTATGTCACTTTGAAGAAGCTATCTCAACTGTTTTCTCTCAAAGATTCAAAACCTCTTATAGAACTAATTCCAAATTTATTTCGTCAAATGTTTACTGCACGATAAAAAGTAATTTGTTGTGAAACCACATTTATCTTTTTCAATCTGGATTGTCTATCATTATTGAATTTCTGTAGATTGCTGAGTAACACCTGATGTGTCAGAACTGCTCTGAATCATTTGCATAGTTTGAATATAAAAATTTCACTGCCATCAAAATAAACATAAAAACCTTATCTCTAAGAGTTCATTAAATAAAACTTGTTCGCCTTTAAGCTGAAAAATACAGTCATTTCTTCAGGGGCTCAAATTTTATTACTTAAAATGTATGCAGAAATACTCTTCAATAGGAGTTTGCTAGATTGCATAATTCTGTTTCCCAATAAATACTTCAGCAAAATTTCTAAAAAGACCAGATGGTTTTCCAAATTAGTTTCCCTGTTTGCAATAAAATTTTTAAACTTTCACGGTCGAAAATATAAGATAAACATGCAGGTAAAAAAAGAATGTGATTTCATTTTGTCTTGAGCTTTCTAACACTACATCTACAAAAGAAACAATCTTGTCTATATAAACAAAGATGGGAAGAGAAAAAGACCTAATTATGATGATTTTCTTAGATTTAATTTTAAGTACTTCCCTACATGCTTGCCACTTATTTATAAGGTTTTATTCTGATTCTTCTCCTTTAGACACAAGAATGCACAAGACAGCTAATGCTGTATCTACATCACAAATTAATAAGAAGTAATTGATATTTTAGGGTTATTTAGATAATTACTGATAAAATACTAACATATGAAACAAAGTATGCAGACATGATATAATTCTCTTATATCAGCCATCATATCTCTTTATAAAATTTTATTTAATTAAAAAATAGGAAATCAATTTTCCTTAGAAATATGTGTTTATATATAATATACATGCTTATGGGGGAGTGAAATAAAAACTAGCCATCACACATCAAAAATTTGTGCAAGACATTTCATCCTTTCCATTTAGAAAAACACAGAATACAATTAGATTATTTTGTATATTTCTGATATGCTCAACTGATAGTTGAAAATGACATAATCAACTCCAAACAAGCAAAAAAATCTAATTTTTTATATATCTGCAATAATTTAAACATTTATTTTGAATATATTAAGACTTAATAGATTTCCAAATAATTTACATTTTCTTTATAACTGATGCAAGAAGCAAAGTTAGAAAATGCCCAGCTACCAGTCTACTGCAATTGCAAATCATAAGACTTCATATATTATTCTGACCAAATCCTTTTAAAATCATTAAAAGAAGAAATATAATTGACGCCTTGAACAATGCAGAGGTTTGACTCCCCCAAAACTTAACTACTAATAATCTACTATTGACTAGAAGGCTTACTGATAACATAAACAGTCAATTAACACATACTGTTTGTCATATGTATTATATACTGCATTTCTACAATAATGCAAGCTAGAGAAAAGAAATTACTATTAAAAAACATAAGAAAGAGGAAATACATTTATAATACTGTACTGTATTTACTGAAAAATATCTGCATGTAAGTGGACCTGTGCAGTTCAAACCCATGTTGTTCAAGGGTCACCTGTGTTTTCTGAAATGACGGATGTGTAAAAGATTTTTTTTTTTTTTAAAGAACAAGCATTCTTTCTACACCATGCAGACCAACCATTACACATCATTGAACATGAAAAGAAAATGGTAGACAGTGTCGAGTATGTTTGTTTTGGAATCTGCGAACTAGCTGGCTACTTGCAGTTATAAGAGATCTATGAAGATATAGCTGAAGGGTTAAGATTTGAAATATTCTTGTTACTGTATATAATACATAGTTTCTTACTATTATCCACTCTTAGAACTGTAATTCAAAGTGTTTCCAGATAATTCCTACAAAGATTTGCTTAGTGGAATTTTTATTATTGTTGTAATTTAAAATTAGTATTGAAATATACCCTTTTCTCAAAGCATTTCTAAATGCATTTGTCCCACCTAGCATACTAGTTTGTCAACATATGCTGAATTTTAATTTTTTAATTGTTTTATTCACCTACAGAAATGTAAGAAAGAGAAGAGAAGACACAAGTTGGGTACTCATGAACACAGTTGGGAGATACTAAATCTGTGTTGCCTAATCTGTATGCTACACCACATCTTGTCATTCATATTTTGATGAATCTCTATTACATAACACCAGTCTGAAATCTTTCTCAATGTAATATTCCATACCACTCTTAAACACATCCCTCCAAGATTATCCTGTTCCTATTTTTCTAAGAAGGTTAAGATAACCTATCATGAGTTTATTCAATTTCCCTTGGCTTCTCACTCATTCATCTAGTCATTCAAAAATCATTTATTTAGATCTTATTATGTACCAGCCATTGTGCGAGATGTGGGAATTGAAAAATGAGAAAGTTCTGCCCCTTGAAACTTAAACACACACACACACACACACACATACACACACACACACACCACGGAGTAGGGGAGACAAACATTCAAAAAGGAAATATAACTGTAGAATACAGAAATATACCCAAGAGGCTATGGAAGTATAGACAGGTTGCACTGGAGGTCAGGGAAGCCTTCAAAGACTAATTAATTTTCAAGCTAAGATTGACAATGGATGACAATGAAAGAAGAAAAAGAATGGAAATGGAGAGTAAAAACAGAAATGCAACACACAAAAATAAGAAATGGGACCTGGGAAAAGCCAGGGGCGCAGTGTAAAGGAAATTTGATCATGTCCTCTCATTTGCTGAATGCCTACCCAAGTGCTTCATGTAGACCTTAATCTCTACAATGAATCCTATGAAGTAACTATGATGTCATTCACTGCACAGGATATTTGCTTCATGGAACAAAGCATAGAACTGACAAAAGTCAAACTCCAATCTATACTATAAAAATATATGAAGTCTTCTATTTAGTGTGAGAAATCAAGTTCTGAAGTCTCATGCTATCACTCTACTTCATTGTCAAATCATGAAATAAGTTCATCGTTCTGTCTTCCAAACACAAGGGTGCCATACTCAGTTACACCACACACACACACACACACACACACACACACACACACGGCAGTTGTCTTGTACTCTTAACCTTTACAAAAGGACCAAATTAAGGAAAATACTCAGTGGTCAGGAATAAGGCTTAAAGATCACCTACCATGCACTCCTCCTAAGCACCAGCATCTCCAAAGGAATCTCAGAATGTAATCAAAACATGGAACCAATGCTACATCCACATTCTCCTCCTAAATATTCTTCTACTGCCAGCTTAGAGACCTGTAAACTGCCTTCTCTTCGGTGGTACCTTAAAAGCTGGTCTCTGTGCTATGAAGTGTGTAAACCTGGCGATTCACAGACCTGTACCCTGGTGCTAATAATACATTATATGTTTATAAAAAAAATTTAAAAATTAAAAAAAAAGAGCTGGTCTCTGAAAACCCTCAATCCCAAAATAATCAATGAAGATTCATACTCTTCCAGAACACCAGATCAACCGTCATTATTCCATACACACCAGCTGACAATAAATACTGGTGAAGCAAGAGACAATAATGTAGACAGGACCTATGAAAAATACCTAGAACAAGCTTCCCTCTCTCACCTCCCATTACCCCTTTTTTCTCAAATCATGCCGGTGTAGGAATGACAATCAAGAAGACTTTCAACATTCCTGAAACTGAGTCTTCCTAGAATATTGTCTTTTTTTAACCCAGTCCCTGCCATCTGTTCTTCATTCTTTCCACCTGTCTTAAAGAGGGAAGCACACCTTACCATTGCTGTCCAAAGCTAAACCTTCCACTTAGTTGTGATTCAGTCTCAGCTGAACCACCATTAGAGCCTGCACATGAGTATCATAGTTCATATGGTACTGTATTATATGATTAAGTTAATTTTGTCTCCCCTGCTGGAATATGAGGTCCTTCTGAGCTGAGAACTTCTTATATTTATCTTTATCCACCTAGTGTTAGAAAAAAATAATGCAGAAGTATATTCAGGTAACATCTGTCATCTTGCCATCTCTGTGAATTCTTGCTATATAAGCGATCAATTTCTAGCTTCTACCTTCAGTCTTTCCTTTTAAAGTGGCTTCTTTTTTGTTTTTAAAGATTTTATTTATCTATTTGACAGAGAGAGACACATCCAGAGATGGAACACAAGCAGGGGGAATGGGAGAGGGAGAAGCAGGCTTCCTGCTTCCCAGGACTCCAGGACCATGACCTGAGCCAAAGGCAGATCCTCAAGGACTGAGTCACCCAGGTGCCCCTTATGTGGCTTCTTCCTATTCTATATAAACATGTCTTTCCCTCCTCAAGCCTTCTAATCCTAGAAGGTACTAGAAGTCTACTACATATTGCCACCACCAAGAAAATTAGTCAAACTTACTACCTCTTCTTCCTAACTGCTAAACTCTTAAGCTTGTTTAAATGTGTGATGTCTTCCTTCCCAGAATTCCCACACTGTATTTTTAGTAACTTTCATGGTATTTACTACATCTAGACTTCTGTTGGAATTGCATGTAGAAGTGAATATTGTAAAAACATGAAACAACCATTTGCTCCTGCATCCCCCATTTATAGAGGAGAAAACAGAAATTCAGAGAGAAAAAAATTATTTTCTTAAACTCATACACAAAAGTTAGTCCTCCATCAAGAAAACAGAATGATAGTTCATTCACTTCTGATTCTCAGCCCAATTTTCCTTTGCCTAATAAGCTTCCTAGAAGGTAAGGAGGATACAGCTTTTGTTAACAACCTTACATTGCCAGACCAGCTAGTACCTTGCAAAAAAAAAAAAAAAAAGAAGAAGAAGAAGTATTACATAAATAATTTCAAGACAGTTTTAGCTACATGCTAAGTGCCTCGGTTAAGTTCATTTATTCAATATTTGGCAAAATTTTTCATCTAAGAAAAACAACCAGAAACATAACTAAAAAGGTAAAAAGGCCTCCCAAATTAAGCATTAAACAATCTATTTTTCAACTTCCTACATATCTGTATAATCTGTTCACTACATATAGCATACCTAAAAATACCACCCAGATTTTTGGTATTTGTGAAATCTATCGTGTCTATAATTCAGAGGCCTCTCCTCTTATTGAATCACTGTGAACTATTTCCCTAACTCTGAAGAGTATCAGTAAAGTAGATTATAAAACCTCATAAATTAAAGTATCAGTATCAGTAAAGTAGATTATAAAACCTCATAAAACATAAAAACACAGATGTTTACAGCAGCTTTATCCATCACTGCCAAAACTTGGAAGCAACCAAGATGTCCTTCAGCAGGTAAACAGACAAACTGAGGTACATACACACAATGGAAAATTATTCAGCACTTGAAAGAAATGAGCTATCAAGCCATGAAAAGACATGGAGGAACTTTAAATACCTATTACTAAATGAAAGAAGCCAACCTGAAAGGCTACATATTTTATGATTCCAATTGTATGACATTCTGGGCAATGCAAAACCATGAAGACAGCAAAAAGATGAGTTGTTGCTAGTGGTGGGAATGGCAGGAAGAGATGAATATACTCAGCACAGAGAATTTTTAGGGTAGTCATAATATCTGTATGATATTATAATGATGAATATATGTCATTACACATTTGCCCAAACCCATGGAATATGCAACACCAAGAGTGAGCCCTAAGGTAAAGTACAGACTTTGGGACATTTATGTCAATGTACTCTTTCCCTTGGTAAAAAGAATGCACCATTCTGGTGAATGATGCTGATAACGGGGGAGTCTGTGCATGTAGGGTAGCAGGGGGCATATGGAATATCTCTGCACCCCCTCTCAATTTTGTCATGAACCATGAACTGCTCTAAAAAGTCTTAAAAACATTTTTTAATAAAGAAGCTCTGTTTTGAATGGCTTATAGAGAGGTATGTACATAAAGTGAATATCTCTAAAAGTCCTATAAAATAAGGAAACCAAATTTCTAAAATTTCAAATGAGACAGACCTCAAAAAAAACTCTTAGGGAATTCAAATTTGCATAATAAAGGTAGATGAGCATATTCATCTAAGTTTATCATTTTGGTTTAATAAATATAGCTGTGCTCTCTGATTTATCAATATTAAATGTAATACAAGGATAGACTAGTTCCACTTGGGCTTGTTTTTCCAAACTTATGCAGGTGTACTGAACAAATAGGCTAACATGGTATGTTTAAGGTAATAAAAAATGTTAATTTCTATTTAACTGAATCATTATTCTGGTAAACTTACTTCAACAATAATTACATTTTGTTATATATCTGTTTAAACATAATTATATTTTGTTACATATGTGCTTAAACAGAATTTCTGAAATCTTAGGTTACCAAAATATTGAACTGACATTAAACTGAGTTAATTAATGCATAATTATTGGGTACCCAGGTAATTTCTAAGATACAATACTAAAATATTGGTTACTAAGCAAAATTAAAAAGTCTATGTGCTTCTTATTTTTGTATGCTATAAAATGGTTATGCTTTTGGGTCATTTTAACAAATGTGCTCATTTTCTCCACTTTACAAAAGTGTTCATGGTATATATATGTTTCAGAAAGTTGTACTGCCGGTATTCATGAGTTCTGGTGGTCTGCTAAAATGCTTGTGCATGCTGGAAAGTTCTCAGTTATCCACCCCTCAGAGTTTCTCTTTTTCTTTGAAACAGAAGTTAGTAACTTAGAATAAAAGTTGTAATTGAGTGGTTAAGACTACAACAGGAACAACAGCACTGGATAAATATAACTGTGTATATATTTCTACTTTCAAAGAATAGTTTTGTCCTAAAAACAGCAATTCTTGGGCTTTTTTTAAATCTTTGTGTTCCTGGAAGTTATTAAGGATGTTTATATAATCATGTATTATTGAATACTGAAACTTATTGCATTAGAAATTAAAACTGATAAATTTTTTTTAAAGATTGTATTTACTTATTTGACAGAGAGATAGAGAGAGAGCACAAGTAGGCAGAGCAACAGACAGAGGAAGAGGAAGAACCAGGCTCTCCGCTGAGCAAGGGGCCTGAGATGCAGGGCTCAATCTCACCACCCTGGGACCATGACCTGAGCCAAAGGCCGCTGCTTAACCTACTGAGTCACCCAGGTGCCCACAAACTGACAAGTTTTTAACAGATATATGAATACATTTGAGAACAGCAATCATGGATGCACTGCATGTTAAGACAACATAAATATGGTGATGACAATGATGAAATTAGTGTGGCCTTGCACATCTCTGAAATATGTCTAAAAATGTCAGTTTGTTTTTAAATATGAGGGGGCATAATGAAACAAAACTTGAAATAATGTAACTTTGTCTGTCTTTTTTGATAATACCTGACTCTGAAAAGAAGCTATGAAAATTGTTAAAATTCACTCAACTTTGATGGGCTTATTTCCTTGGATTATTGATTAATGCCTTTGTCTACAATGTAAAAAGTGATTCTTAACCTCTGTGACTCTCTGAGATAACTGAAATTCTGTGTGTTAACAGAATAATTTCTGCACTTAATACTGAGTTCACTATGTTATGTCTTTTATTATTTAAGGGGAGAAAAAGTTAAAAAAAAGTTCATTTATGAAAGAACTATTCAATAGTGTTCCTGAACATATTTATTTTAAATATTTCATTTTCACCTTGATTAAACATATAACCATATAACCAAATGTTAATCTTACTCAAACATTCAAATATTCTAACAACTTTTTAAATTTTGCCTTCCCAAACTCAGACTCTAAATACAAAAAAAGTAAAAAACTTCCATGATATGTTTTTATAACTAAAACTATCTTGGAGATTTCCTAGAAGTTCCTTGAAAAGCACAGAGATATTTTCTCTTACCTTATAAAATGAGATGCTAGAAATAATTTGTTTTTTTTGATATGTTATTATTATAAAAGCTGCACACAAAAAGCTGGAAAATGAGAAGAGATGCTCAGCCTGCCTTAGGGTGAACTTGAGTATATATAAATTTTATGAATATGACTATGAGTATTTCAGAAATCATATGCCATATAGTCCCTAGAGATACCCCAATGCCCTTGCTGTCCACAATATGTTTTATTCTCCAGAAGGACAATGATCAAATCTCTTATGAAATAGTTGTTAGGTTTTCTTATATTTATTAGAGTCCTGAGCAGTACTTTGCTCAATGATACTAGACAACAATATAATACTGCCAGTTATAATTTGTTATTATTTAAAATGTTTACTTGGTCATAACCTTTACCTCTTTATTTTAAATCCCTGGCATCTTGTAGGCCAGTGGTTCTCAACTGGGTATGCATATCAGACTTACCCATAAAGTTCTACAAAAATATATATTTTTTTTTTAATTATTTTTTTAAACTTTTTTTTTAAGATTTTATTTATTTATTTGACAGAAATCACAAGTAGGTGGAGAGGCAGGCAGAGAGAGAGGGAGAAGCAGACTCCCGGCTGAGCAGAGAGCCCGATGTGGGGCTCGATCCCAGGACCCTGGAATCATGACCTGAGCTGAAGGCAGAGGCTTTAGCCCACTGAGCCACTCAGGCACCCTACAAAAATATATTTGTCTAGGCCGTACTCCAGATACCCTCAACCTCTTTACTTGATATTCTTGGTATATTCTTGTTATATTATGTCTCAGGATTATTGTATGCTATATCTCAAGATTCATCTCAAATTTTCTCAAATTTTATTCGCCCACTTTTATAAATCAGATATAATTTTAACTCCTTTGAAAACAGTCTTGGGAGTGTGGGTGACTCAGTTGGTTGAACACTGGCTCTCAGATCAGGTCATGATCTCAGAGTCCTGGGACAAGTTCCACCATCGAGCTCCATGCTCATTGGGGAACCTGCTTCTCCCTCTGCCACTCGTCCTGCTTGTGCTCTCTCTCTCTCTCTGTCAAATAAATAAAATCTTACCAAAAAAAAAAAAAAAAAAAAAGAAGAGGAAGGAAGGAAGGAAGGTAAGAAAGAAAGAAAGAAAAAGGAAGGAAGGAAGAAAGAAAGAAAAAGGAAGGAAGGAAGAAAGAAAGAAAGACAAAGGAAGGAAGGAAGGAAGGAAGAAAGAAAATAGTCGTACTCCTTGCTCTTTGAGAGCGGCTTCATTATTTTCTTCATACAACAGAAACAATCAAATTTTCTTTTTCATATTTTATTTATTTTTTTAACTTTTTAAAAGATTTTTATTTATTTATTTGACAGACAGATCACAAGTAGGCAGAGAGACAGGCAGAGAGAGAGAGAGAGAGAGGAGGAGGCAGGCTCCCTGCTGAGCGGAGAGCCTGATGTGGGGCTCGATCCCAGGACCCTGGGATCATGACCTGAGCCGAAGGCAGAGGCTTTAACCACTGAGCCACCCAGGCGCCCCTCATATTTTATTTTTATTATGAACCCTCACCAGACCTTTCACATTTGCTTTTGGGTTTTCTTTTGTTTTTTTCATTTTGTTTTGGTTTGGTTAGGTTTGGCTTTTTAGCAAACTATAATTGATGGACAATGTTGTATTTGTTTCAGGTATTCAACACAGTGAATTAACAATTCGATACATTATGCAATGCTGACCATAAGCAGTGCAATTATCATCTGTCGCCATACATTATTACAATATTATTGACCATATTCCTTATCTGTACTTTTCATCCCTGTGACTTATTTATCTTGTAACTGGAAGGCTGTACCTCTTAATCTCCATCTATTTTGCCCATCCTTCCCAGACCTCTCATATTTGAAAATTATCGGTAATAAATTAACCATAACCATTAAGCCTCTATCATCCGCAGTAGTTTAGTTTTATTTCTGATGATTGCCTGAAGGCTCTGCTATAACCTACAAGCCAGAGTTTGTGTTTTCAACAAAGTCAGTCAGTTTCAGAGCCCTGGTAAAAGGTTGTGGCAGATATTTCAAATTACTGACACTTCAAAGAATAGAGGACTGGGACATCCTCTGAAGTGACATCACTTAGATAACTTTCAGTCCATTCCAATGGACTAAGGCCAAACTTCCAAGATTCATTTTAGTCAAGAAGCAGAAAGCTTCATGAGAGGGTTAGGGTAAAATCCAGCAAAACAATAATTAATTGCATTGTATCGAATAATAATGAGAGAAATTTCATTGCTTGAAATATTATTGATGCTGTTTTAATGATCTATTTTTTGGACATATAAGGAAGCCTTCCCTACTCTTCCTGCACTGTCTGTGACCTACAACAATTTAGTAAACTCTGCTTCTATAAACTGAAATATTTTTAAATCATATCTTACTCCTACTGATTCCCTCCATCCCTGAATTCAGAAACTTAGTTACTAAGTCCCTTCATTTTTTCATACCAATACTGTTTTTTGAATAAATTCGATAAACCCGTCTTTCATTTTACCAGTATATAACTGGAATATTGATTGCACAACCATCATCTTAAAGTGTCATTTTTTAGAAAGATGCTTGTTTTTTTTTTTTAATTTATTTATTTGATAGAGATTACAAGTGGGCAGAGAGGCAGGCAGAGAGAGAGAGGGAGAAGCAGACTCCTGGCTGAGCAGAGAGCCCGATGCGGGGCTGGATCCCAGGACCCTGGGACCATGACCCGAGCCGAAGGCAGAGGCTTTAACCCACTGAGCCACCCAGGTGCCCCTAGAAAGATGCTTTTTTAATCAGCCATGCCAAGGCACTTTTAAGGAACAAAGGTTAGCCATACTTATGGAGCCTACAAAGTCATCCCAGATAAAGTGGCCTATGCCTGGCTCACAGGGTCTAAACTTAAACGTGTTAAAGAGGGTCCCTTCCTCACAGAACAGGAATCTTAGCAAATTTTATGAATCTTGAGAAGAAAAGAATTAACCAAAATTATAGGCAGTATACATAAAATCTACAAAAGATATTTGCTTGGACCTAGTTTCCTAGCTTTGGGACAGTAAATAAGAGAAATTTGAAAAATCTAATCTGAAATTCCTTACGAAAACCTTCTCGGAAAAAAAGTTAGCTTTGTACACATAGCAATTGTTCTGCACTGCATGGTTCTAGGTGCATCAAGTAAATTCATGGAGGCTTGTAGACTAAGTTAACTCCCTTGCTGTACCCATGTAAATAATCAGGCCAAACCTTTAGGGACATGATTTATTTTGTTTTCTAGAATAATCTTACTTTGAAATTATTAGGCTTGTCAAAGGAAGAAGAAGACTATAGGAAAAAATTGTAAAAGATTGAACTGAACCAAAAGATTACTGGTTGTTTTCATTGGGAAATAAGCCATTCCCTAATATACTCTTCTGGGGGCTCTGTGACTTTTATTGTCTTGAAGCTATTTTAAACTCTGTAAATGGTAGCAATGCAAATAATATTTGTCCACAGACATGTCTCATAGAGGGACAACTGACTGCCTCCCTCCCTCATCCCTCCCCATGTGGACAAAGCCACTTCTATGTCTATTTGTAAATTTATTACAGCATTCCTGATTTATCTATATAATTCTGCTACTTTGAGCTCTCCTTTGAATACGATGCAACCTTTTACTCACACCCTCATCAACTAACGAGTTTTAAAAAACTTAAAAATTAAATGTTACATTTGCATTAGAGTCATGATTATATCTACTTTTAAAAATTATTCTTTAATACTAGTCTCAGAGACATTTAGTCTCATGGGATAAATAGAAAATAAGGAAAATGACAGATCTAAGTGGCGTAATATGGGAAGCATAAAATGCCAAGGGAACTCCAGGAGGTGCATTCAATCTAGACATGTAACATCAAGAAAAGGCTTCTTGGAGGAAATGACCTCTAAGCCAAGACCAGAAAGACAGGCAAAAGGGAGTGCAAGTAGGAGATTAGTATTTCATACAGAAAGACTTACATGTTCAAAGACAGAAGATAAATAAATGGTACAGAAGAGAAAATAATGTTCACTACAAAATATAGACCATTTCTTAACTGGAGAAAGGAAAGGGACACAGAGAAATAGGAGACTAAAGATGTAAACAAAAGACTTGAAACAAAGAGCTTGATCAGGTTGAGAAGGTGAACCTTATCTTAAAGGCATCAATGGGGAGTAGTGAGTTTAAATGAGTCTTCAGGACTAGAAGTTCTGGAGTCAGTGTCTGGCTTGGAATAATGGCTCACTACTTATTAATTATGTGACTTTTGCCATGTAAATTAAGTACTTTGTAGTTCTGTTTCTTTATCTGTAAAATGGGAACTATAGTAGTCCCTTCATTTCCTAGATGCATTATTAGGATTCAATGAGCTAATACAGGCAAAGTACCTGGAAAGTGCCCAGCATATCAAGGAACTAATGACAGTAGTGATAGGAGTAGCAGTATTTATGTTTTAGAGAGATCATTCCATTGTCTTTTAGATCATTTTAGCTACACTATGGAGGAGAAATTAAATAGGCAGAAAAACAGAAGAGTTAGGAAAATACGAATTAAGGAAAGGATCCCAGAATTAAAGAGAAGTGGAGAGACTGACAAGACATAAAAGAGGCACGAGAATTAGGACTTGAGGACAGATTGGGAATAGCAGTTGCATGAGGGACAGAGAAGTAAAAAATAAATGCATAGAGTCCTTGACTTGGAAAAGAAGCTTAAGTGGGAACATTCACTGAAATAAGACACCCAAGAACAACTATTCCAGGTTACTCAGGTAACATGGCAGGCACACTAATACAAAAATGAGTCTGGATCACAAAAAGAGGAATGCTTCAAAATATCACAGCAGATAAAACATTTCATTTGCATTATGGAGAGAGTACATCAGAGAAATGGGAAAAGGGTATCTGAGGCATATGAAATGGCCCAGAAGCATGAAAAGACTGCAGTTTGTGTGAAAATAGGAAAAGTACTGCAAGACTGAAGGTAAATAGAATGTATAACCTGGGGTAAGGTCTTTATAATCTTCTTTCCTATCCAAATGACGTCTTGGCCATTACTAAAAGATCATGGCTCCATGTTCCTGTGACTTCTGCTGATAGCCATCTTAATAAAAAGAAATCTTAAACACGGTTTAAGATTTTCACAAAAAAAACTAAAAAGTAACAGTTTTGCCAGTTAAACAGCAGATACCCACTATAGTCATCAACTAATGGCACAGAAATTTCAGAAAAGTCAGAAAGCACACATTAGAGAAGAATTTTTATGTATTACTACCTCTTATGCTATTAAATTATAAATCTTCCCGAAGTTCTATAAAATAGTAAAATTCTCAAACTTGTTATTCACCTATAAAAATGATATTCCACATAAAGCAATTTTATCTACGCCTCATAATGAATTGGTAAACATTCATGGCCTTGCAATATTTTAACAAAACTATTGGTTCCCACTTATGGAGTGTTTTTCACATGCCAGGCATGGTGCTCAGTGCTTTATGGACTTGACCGCATTTAATTTTCACTGTATTCTGTCAGATCAGTAAAATCAGTCCCATTTTGCAAAGGAGTAACTAAGATAGATTAAGTCCCTATCTAAAGCAACACTTCATACAATCTATAAATACAGAGCCAGTATTCAAACACATATCTGTTTAATTCCAACACTTATAAGATTTTATTTCTGACCCCTCTCTAAAAGTGTACTTTTCTCACAAAGGTTGACTCCTCTCACTCAAGAAACACAAAGAAACCATGGCCCAAAGTGGGCATGCTATATGCAAACAGCAAAGCTATAGAAACATGAACCATGAAAATGGCAAGCAGAGAGTTGGGGGTGGGATCAAGCATTCTGAAAAACAGCCTCAAGCCATTAAATATAAATGTGAACAACTGAGAACTAAGGGCAATGGAGAGATCATCTTGATAGCAGCAAAAAGAAACAAAATTACTCCTTTTATACAGAGGCTGTGAACCTCTCACGACTGTGTGAAGGGATACTGTGAGTATCAGTAGCATGGATGGGAAGACTTGGTCTGCATTAATCTTCTCAGCCGGTGACAGCCCTCAATGTATTTGCAAAACATAAACCTGCCATCAACTCAGTGTGTTTAGCAATCTTCAAATTCGCTCCCAGCTTTGTATTTCCTCAGGCTGTAAACACTTCTCCATTCTTCTCCAATCCCCAAAGTCCCATCCACCACCTACACAAAGATAATTCGACATTTCTTGTAGTGACAAAAATCAAATTCATCCTCTTGTCACTATTCCTCTCTACGCTATGCCCCACAGAGCACCTCTGCATGCAACCTCTTTCCTCCTCTTACCCTCACCTTTGTTTTCACTCCTCATGTAACCAATCCTTTCACATCCTTCTGATGTCCTCAGCTGAACTACTGCAATAGCCAACTAATTTCCATGTTTCTGGTTTCTCCCACAACAAATCCGTATGGAAATCTCTTCCCAACAACTAACACACGTATTTTGCTAGACCACAATCTCCTCTAGTTCATCTGAAGGACTAACTCTTTAGCAAGGCCTCTAATGTTACCAAAGCCTAGCTCCATTTACATTTACAGTTTCATTTCCTATTTCCCTATACAAAATTCTCCACTGTACCCCCGAAAAAATTGAATTACAGCCCCTGAAATGTGACTTTGAACTGTCCCACTGGTTCTTCCAACTAAAGAAGGAAGACATACTCGAGGAACCTGTAATAAATCAATAATTATGATGAAGCAACAACTCCATGTAGTAGAACAAAGGGTAATGAATTGATTTCTTTGGACTAAATAACATAATGATTTCAAATTATAAAGATAATGAGGGGGAAAGAACCGTTATGATAAACTATTTTTATAAGAGCTAAAATAAAATAACTGAGTAGGATCTGGGTAAGCAATCCAAGCAGAAAGAAAATAGCTTCATTGCTAATAGCACATGGTTAGACAAATTTGCCTTCAAATCTTAGCTCTGCCTCTGATAAGCAGCCTGATCTCAGACAAGTTTCTTAACTCTCACTTTGGGGGAAGATCCTATCTCCAAGCAGTACTGCGTGGGTCTGAAGACAAATGAATTATGCACATAAAGCACATAGTATACTGCCCAGTGCATGGTAAGGGCTAAATGAAGAGCTTTTTAATAATTATTACTGAAGGGGCACCTGGGTGGCTCAGTGGGTTAAAGCCTCTGCCTTCAGCTCAGGTCATGATCCTGGGGTCCTGGGATCTGCTCAGCAGGGAGCCTGCTTCCCCCTCTCTCTCTGCCTGCTTCTCTGCCTACTTGTGATCTCTGTCAAATAAATAAATAAAATCTTTAAAAATAATAATTATTATTATTACTGAAACAAGTCTCAGATCCAGTGAAAAGGTAGTTTAGCGAGAATCAGACAGTGTACAACAGTACGTGGTTAAAAAAAGATGAAAAATACACACAGAGTACTTGAATCACCTGTAGTACTCAATTCAACTAAAAGCATATAGGAAAACCATTCTTCAAGGCCCTTGGCTAGATTCCCATATAAAGTTTGGTTTCTCCAGATATAATGTGAAATGTTTAAACAAAATAGAATCTAATGATCCTTTCAGTCCTAACCTTCAAAAAAGTGTATAAGAATTGCCATGAACTAGAATTCTGGACATTCATCACTATTACCCAGTTAATTGCTTTTGCATTTTACTAGGTATGTAAAGGCTTATTAATGTTCCACTAGCGTCACAAATTTGGGAAACAAAACAACATTTCAGCCCCAACTAAAAAATTCCCATCACCAGTTTACCAGTCACAAAGAGGGACAGTGATAGTTGGTCTCACTGAAAAATTTACTGTAGCTGAACTCTAGTACATGATCGCCCTTACGTGAACCCAAAGTGAGGAGTCTTAGAATTCTTAGGTATTCTCAGGGGCAGTTTAAGAGATAGAAAATTAAAAAAATTAAAAAAACAAAAGTAAACATAACCTGGACAGGAGGTTTGTCCTTGGATCAGTGGACAAGAAAGAATCGAGAGTACCAGAAAAAGAACAGTATTTCAAAATGCTAAAATGAGTCAGTAAGGCTCTAACCTAACTACACATTACTTGAAAAAAAACCCAATTATACATCATATATCCAAACCCTGTCTTCATTGGGGACATCTTTTGCATACTTAAGATATTTATAAATCTATTCTTTCTCTAAAGAGCTAAAAACAAAATAAGAGTGCATACCTTTCTTTTTATGTGAGAAATAGTCCAGGATTGCATCAGATTCAGTTAATATTTAACATGTCCATTTACTGATTCTTTTCAGTGTAACTTCCTAGTCTTAGTATAGAGTTTCACACATAGAAAGTGATCCTTCTACATACCAAAATCACTTGTCTGTATACTTATCTGTGAATGAACTGCTTTAAACGAATATTTTTCTGTATACTTTCCTCTGAATGAACTGCTTTAAACAAATATTTTTGTCAGCTTTCAACTTATAAATTATGAGAATTTTAAGAATCATATCTGTGAACTTAACTTACAGTTAAGCTTATCCTAGTACATTTTTAAATTTTAACAGTGACTAGACTGTTTTATACCATTGTTATGCAGGCAAAAAAATTATGTTCATCAGATTTCCATAAAAATTGAAATCTGTGTTTTAACCATATATTATATAATTCATTTCAAAATGATAAATCTATAATATAAAATTTTAAAGATTTTTCTATTTACATATATCATGTCAAAATAATTCATAATTTTGGTCATACTAAATACGTAAGGGACTATCGAAGACTACAATTTAAAATACAAATGTTAGAATAAGCTCATTCTGAAGTCTCATTTTCTTTTAAGAAAGTAAGGCTATAGATATGAATTATATAAAAATAAGAAAATATCATCAGTTCAACATATATGTAAATGATTCAGACATCACTGTAAAAGGAGAGAACTAATCACTTATTTACAGCAGTTAGTACTTCAAGTAGACAGATATAGTAATAGGGTATTCAACAAAGTATGGTATTGTCAAGTATTTTTGATGGGAAAAATTTTTAAATGTTTCCAAATATATTCCATAGTAAAAGAGTACAAAAATATGTTGAAACTGTAAACATTCAGTTCTTATTAGTTTTGATAAAAGGGCTTCCTCATCATCCATCTACTTGGAAACTTTAAAAGATTTTCCATATACATTCTGCACACACAATGATCTTTTTCCTCACAACTGGTCAAGAAAAAACACTTATAGCAATACATGTGTAGTAGTAGTTGCTGCAGTAACAGTAGTAATAATCATAGTACTCTAGTTATAAATGATTTTTAAAAATTATGTGGTTCCAACCTGGTCGTCAAAGTCCTCTGGGAATTTCCACAATACCACCGGATCTGTAAATAATTGACACACGGCATTAAACAGAGGCAAAAGAGCACATTTACACCAACATTCTTGTTAAAACACTGTTGGAGCTACTTTTTAAATGATTTTTAAGTTTCTCTTTAAACATTTACAGTTGAGGTTAAAAATAAAACATTTTGATCTCTTAAGCATTTTAATGATCTTTGGGAACAAGAATAAAATTAATAACTTGGTCAGATTATTAAAACTCATTATTTATTTTTACAACTCACTTTTTTATTTATATACTTTATATTTTAAGATTCTGAAACATGAATTTTAAGATTTAACTACACTTGACATATTGGTTTTAATTTGAAAAGAAAAATATAAATGTGGCAAACATGCAATTAAATGTATTACAGTTCTTAAAAATTAGACCAAAATATATCATTTTAAATTTCCATTTAAAATCCTAAATATTGGGGCACCTGGGTGGCTCAGTGGGTTAAAGCCTCTGCCTTCGGCTCAGGTCATGATCCCGGGGTCCTGGGATGGAGCCCCACATGGGGCTCTCTGCTCAGCAGGGAGCCTGCTTCTTCCTCTCTCTCTGCCTGCCTCTCTGTCTACTTGTGATCTCTGTCTGTCAAATAAATAAATAAAATCTTAAAAAAAAATTAAAAAATAAAATAAAATCCTAAATATTTATGAACACTGTAATAATGCTTGCTTTATATCAAAATTCACTTTTGAAACCCCATATTTGCAATTCTATGAAGTCTTTTATAAAATAATAGATATAAGACAGTAGTTATAAGGCATCAAGCTTACTTAAAATACAAGTGATATTTGCAGGGCATTTTAAAGAAATATTTCTAATATATCTAGTTATTCATATATAAAAACCAATGTTGTTTTATAAATATTCTCACTGATTTTTCATCAATTCTCACAATATTTCTTTTCTACTTAGTATATTAAAAATAAGTCTTTTAATTAGCACTAATAAATATTTTGGTTGTACATTCACTTTTTAATTGTGTCAAAACAAACTTCTGAACATTTGTACTTGTGCTTTAAAAAACAGATAATATTACTTCTGAAAAAGCCTTTACAAGCTCAAGATAGTATAAGTAACAAGTACCAGAGATACAACACGATTTGAATTCCACTCTAAGTAAAAAGGGTTTTATACCACATAAATGATTATGTTCTCAATAAGTTCTACTCTATTATTTCCACTATTCTGTACCACTTTTATAAAAACAGTCCAAGAATGCATAATTTCAAGTTTTTAATTCCAAAACTCAATAATTACCTAGCAACATTTTTAGCATGACCTATCTTCTCTTGCTGTATTACTTAAGTTCAAAGGAATTTTTTCAATTATTTTAAATTAAAAATAAAAAAGCATACTTTCTATAATTAACCTTTTTACTTAGTAAGAAATAGGTTTCTGTATAAGTCAATACAAATTAGAAATCATTGAAAATATCTTATATAAAAATAATGCATTACAAATTCACAAAGATAATATTAAGTGATTATCTCTTCATGTAAAACAAACTGTAAAATTCTAAAATGAATGACATGTATTATAGGTCACCAAAAAATACTCAAGACATGGAAGATTATTTTGGAAAATACATATGTATGAGTGAAGAATGTGTGTTATGTTGGAAAATATGTATGTGTGAGTCAGTTTTACCCTAATGATAAAGACCTGAATTGCATAAAACAAAAGTTAAATGATGGAATCTTCATGAAATATTGTTATTATCTTGATAAAGTTAATACACTAATGGCCATATAACCAAATCAATTATACAGAAATGCAGAATAGCTCTCGCTTATACATAACAGAGTTAAAGAGTTTCGACGTGAATATTTAAAACATCCCTTTTGAACAACCTCAATTTTATAGCTGTCATTTAAGAAAATGCTTGTGGGGACACCTGGGTGGCTCAGTTGGTTAAGCGGCTGCCTTCGGCTCAGGTCATGATCCCAGCGTCCTGGGATGGAGTCCCACATCTGGCTCCTTGCTCGGCAGGGAGCCTGTTTCTCCCTCTGCCTCTGCCTGCCATTCTGTCTGCCTGTGCTCGCTCGCTCTCTCTCTCTCTCTCTCTGACAAATAAATAAATAAAATCTTGAAAAAAAAAAAAGAAAAGAAAATGTTTGTGACAAAGTTCTTACACTTATGTTTTAAAACCAGAACGTGTACCCTGTACAGACAATGGCTTGCCCCATTGTTCACAGCATTTTCCCAAGTACGTTTTGCTAACTCACTTTTTCTCATCCTCTATTATACTGGTTTTTTTTTTCTGTATTGCCTATTCTTTCACAGAAAGAAGTAACAGGTGAATTCATGAAAATAGCATCTACTGGTTTATTTAGTGAAAAATATCCTATTTCTTTTCATTAAATGAAATTTCCACTTAAGCACTCAAAAATTTATTGTAATATGAATCCATATTTTGAAACAGATTAACTTAGTTACTGCCTGTATTGTTAGATTTATACCATATCTGACACATCTCTGTAGAAACTTTTCACAAGTACTGCAAAGGAAGAAAAAAAATGGCTCTGAAAAAGAAATAACCTAATTCTCAAATGTATGCGTAAAGGCTGAATCTTCTATTCCCTGAGGATTACTTTCTAGATATCGGATCTGATCAGGCAATGTTAGGTCAATTTTCTACTATTTTATGGATGAAAGGAAGAGAACCAATGGTAGAAATTACTGCTGCTGGTGAGGCCCCATGTACACTGTGCTTCTTTTCTTGCCAATGTTTACTAGTAATTCAAGGGAGACTCCATATCTTAATTTTATAGCAACTTTTGCCACCAACAATCTAGAAACCAAATAAATATGATTGGAAGAATTTATGACTTGATTTGCACATAAATGTAGTCTCTTACTTTAATAACAGATGTTACAGTATAGAAAGGAAAATATAAAAATTTTTAGTAAATCAGTAAATTTGGATTAAGAGTATTTAAAATATTATTTGTGCATCACCATCACAAGTACTACAAATTCATGACTTTTTTTCTTAAATGTAAAGTGAGACAAATTCAGCATTTTTTTTCCCTTTGCAATCAGGTCTTTCATATTTTCCAGCCCTTCATTGAAAACAATAATTAAAATAACTTAAAATACTACATTATTAAAAAATGGAAGGCATGGGTGCCTGGGTGGCTCAGGGGGTTAAAGCCTCTGCCTTCGGCTCAGGTCATGATACCAGAGTCCTGAATCGAGCCCTGCATCGGGCTCTCATCGGACTCTCTGCTCAGCAGGGAGCCTGCTTCCTCCTCTCTCTCTGCCTACTTGTGATCTCCATCTGTCAAATAAAAAAATAAAAATCTTAAAAAAAAAATGGAAGGCAAACTTTTTAATGTGCATAAATGAATACCATTTACTGAATTCTGGGGAATTCATAGATGAATCTTTAAAATTACATATTTGTAAAATCACAGTTCAGAGACTATATATTAATAAGTAATATGATGGATTATAGCTTTCAGTGTTTGATTTACCTACCTTGCAGAATCAGAATTTTATGAACGAGAAAACCAAGGCCAAAACAAGGAGGAGTTTGTCTTAGTTATACTAAATCTACTCAATGTGAGAGACCAGAAATTTCTTAGTTGAGATCTAAAGAGCAGCCATTTTATTTTATTTTATTTTTAGATTTCATTTATTTATTTGAGAGAGAAGCATGCAGGGGAGCATGCAGAAGTTGGGGGAGGAACAGCAGGAGAGGGACAAACACACTTCCTGCTGAGCACAGAGAGGGGCTCAATTCCAGGACCCCAAGATTACAAACTGAGTCAGACACTTAACCAAATGAACCACTCAGGCACCCCAAAAGCAGCTATTTTAAATAATTTCCAGAATCAATACCTTTCTCTGTCCCAATTAAGTTCAATTTATTCCATTCAAAACTCTATACAGCACTAAAGAAACAGGGTAAGTCCCTGAACTCCAAAGTCCTGTAACACACAATGCGGAAAGAGCTCTCCACTTTTATGCAAACTATGTTTTAAACAAAGTATCCTGTAAAAATACTTGGGCTCAACTTAAAAATTCACTGGCCTAATAATTTCAAAAAATGTTCTGAATGAAGGAATGGTAATGTCTCTTTAATGTAAACAAGCAAGACTTGTTAAGGAAAATATGTAATTTTATTCTTCCTCTATGGAGATATAAGGATGAAATAAAATAAGGTCCCTACAGTTTATAGAAAAGAAAGTATACAAAATATATAATGCAATAAAATTTAATGACTGTTACACTAAATGGACAGGATACTACACAACAACATATGGAAATCTAATTTAACTACTTAGGAAGGAAAGTACATGCAAACTAACATGTTAGGCATGCAAAGGATGATCTGAGTTCTAACATGGGCAAAGGAGAACATTCCAGACTGGAAAAATAATATGATGTCTTGGAAATTAATAGAAAGCACAATGCAATCTAGAAACTGAAAAAACTGGAAAAAAAAAAGTAATATATATCCCAAATGTAGAGTACAAGGGAGAGAATCTCAAGGGATGAAGCTGGAGAGGTAGGGGACAGACTAGAGTTTAAAATGTATCCTGGGTATCCTAGAAAGCAATTAAAGCAGATGATTACATACACCAAATGAGAAAAAACTGGAAATGTATAAAGAATACAGCTAGAGTGTATGTTGTTATGAATGTCAAGGGAAAAGAGTACATCTAAAAATTCTCAAATGTGGCAAAATATTAAGCAAAGTGATTACTAAAAAATGGCAACTAGACGTAAAGCATAAGGCCACAATAAAATGAGCTGTGAAATGATGGGAAGCAGAAGGCAGCCTTAGGATCATGCAGTGAGAATGAACGAGAAAGGGCAGGCTGAGTATATGGAGAGAACTTCTTAACAAACACTGTACAAGGAAGAAGAAAGTAAAGGTAGGAGGAGAGAAAGATGAAGCTAGATAGATTTGTTTTCTTTTAATATGATGCAGACTTGAATAAGTTTAAGTGATAGCAGGAATTAATGAGCCAGCAGAGAGCCCAAGAGAAAAGAGATGATGTCTCTGAGAAGGCGGGGAAGAATGGCATCCTGATCAAGATAATGAGATGAGCCTTGGAAGGAAGCTGGAGCATGGTTTCCATTGTTACAAGAAAAAAAAATCTGAATCCAAGGAGATTTTAGAATTGGTGGTGCAAAGGCAAAAGTTTTGTGTAAAAATTGCTAATTATTTTCTGTGAAGTAGGAGAAGAGCTCTCTGCTTAAGAGAGAAGTTGCTGGTGACTGATGGAAGAAGTGTGACTTTTCAGGCATTGTTAAGTACCAGATTTGGTAGGTATCCAACCTAGTGTTTAATGGCAACAATGTAGTATTTCCCCAGCATCATCCAACAGCTTAGGTAAAAGAGATAATTGGAAGATTCAGTCAGGGTTGAGGTTTTTGTCAGTCATGTGTGATGGAAAGAAATTTTAAACAGAAGAGTTGTTATAGATAGGAATTGCTGATTTAAAACTAATAAAAAGGGAAGTGAGGTGGGTTTTTTTCCTGTAAAAGCCATTGCCACTAAATGTTATACCAAATCATGCTAATGCATTTTAAAACAGTATATTTTCAGTAGAAAATCTACTGCATATATCTGAAGACTTAGGACTGACAAATATGGCAAAATCAATACATGCAGCATTTATAATTATGGAATTAGGTGGCTGAAGTTCTGGTCTGAAACTAATGAATAAAAATGCTTTCTGCCTCTGATCAGAGTCAGGTACTGAAAAAGGTAAAATCAATTTCCATTCTCTCCTCCCTATTGCCCACTCCTTCCCTCCCAAGTTTACTATGCAAATATCATTTTCTACATATGGTATTATGTGAAAAATATTAAAAAGCATGCATGGAGTTAGGTAACTATATTTAAAATTATTTTTCCAACCTTATTGATAATTGACATACAACAACATATAAGCTTAAGGTGTGTAACTTGATTCAATAAACATATGTGAGGGACGCCTGGGTGGCTCAGTTGGTTAAGCAGCTGCCTTCGGCTCAGGTCATGATCCCAGAGTCCTGGGATTGAGTCCCACATCGGGTTCCTTGCTTAGCAGGGAGCCTGCTTCTCCCTCTGCCTCTGCCTGCCACTCTCTCTGCCTGTGCTCACTCTCTCTGTCAAATAAATAAATAAAATCTTTTTTTAAAAAAATAAATAAATAAATAAACATATGTGAAAGGTTCATAATAAGGTTAATTAAGACAACACAAATCCTTGTATAATTACTAATTTTTTTGTTTTTGTTGTGGCTATGGTAAGAACATTAAAGCACTACTCTCATAGCAACTTTCAAGAAGACAATATGGTATTGTTAACAATAGTCACTATGCTGTACATTAGATCCCTGGAACTTACTCATGTTGTAACTGAAAACTTGTACCCTTTGACCAACATCTCTCCCTCAGCTCCTGGCAACCACCATTCTACTTTCTTTCTTTGAGTTTCATGTGTTCAGATTCACTTATGAGTGAGATCATACAGTATTTGTCTTTCTCTGACTGAGCATATCCTCAAGACCACTCCATATTTTTGTAAATGGCAAGATATTCTTCTTTTTATTTAGGGCTGAATAATATTACATTGTATATATTATGTATACTATATATATATAATATTTCATTATACACAGACCTCACATTTTCTTTAACCATTCATCCATTGATAGACATTTAGGTTATCTTCATATATTGACTACTGTGAATAATGCTGCAATGAACATGGGAGTGCAGATCTCTCCTCAAGATAATGATTTCATCTTCTTCTGATATAAAATTGAGAAACTTCCATACTGTTTTCCATGGTGGCTATATTAATTTGCGTTCCCAACAACAGTGAGCCAGAGTTCCCTTTTCTCCACATCCTTGCCAGCATTTGTTCTTTTTTTAACACATATAAGATAATATGTCATTATGGTTTTGATCTGCATTTCAGATCAAATGTGTTCAACATATTTTCACATATTTGTTAACCATTGTATTTCTTCTTCAGAAAAATGTCTATTCAAGTCCCCGATTTTTTTATTTTTATTTTTAAAAAGATTTTTATTTATTCATTTGAGACAGAGTGCAAGAGAAAGCATGAGTGGGGTGGGGGGCGGGGCACAGAGGGAGAAAGAGAAGCAAACTTCCTGCTGAGCAGGGAGCCTGATTCAGGACAGGATCCTAGGACCCCAATATCATGACCTAAGCCAAAGGCAGACACTTAACTAACTGAGCCAACCCAGGGGAGCCAACCCAACCCATCTGCCTATTTTTAAAATGAATTACTTATTTGATTTTTGTTATTGTATGAGTTCTATTGATCCATATATATTTTGTACATTAACCCCTTACCAGATATATAAGATATATAAGCCAAATACTGCACAATCTCACTCATATGTGGAATCTAAAAACATGCATAAGGTTTGCAAATATTTTCTCCCATTCTGTAGGTTGCCTTTTCATTTACTTGATTGTTTCTTTTGCTGTGCAGAAGCTTTTTAGTTTGATTAGTCCCACTTATTGTTTTGTTTTGTTGCCTGTGCATCTGGTTGCCTGTGCCACTGGTGTCATATCATGTCACTGATAAGACTGATGTCAAAGAGCTCATCAACTACATTTTCTTATAAGAGTTTTATGGGTTCAGGGGTGCCTGGGTTGCTCAGTGGATTAAAGCCTCTGCCTTCGGCTCAGGGTCCTAGGATCGAGCCCCGCCTCGGGCTCTCTGCTCAGCAGGGAGCCTGCTTCTCCCTCTCTCTCTGCCTGCCTCTCCATCTACTTGTGATCTCTCTCTGTCAAATAAATAAATAAAATCTTTAAAAAAAGAGTTTTATGGGTTCAGATATTTAAGTTCTAATCCATTTCAAGTAAGTTTTTGTGATAGGTATAAAACAGGGATCCAATTTCGTTCATTTGAATATGGTTATCCAGTGTTCCCAACACCATTTATTTAAGAGACTGTCCTTTCCACATTGATTATTCTTGGCTCCCTTGTGAAATATTTGTTGACCATAAATGTGTGGGTTTATTTCTGGGCTTAGATTCTGTTCCACTAGTCCGCATGTCTGTTGTTTGGTTTGTTTTTTTTTTTTTTTTGCCAATACTATACTGTTTTGATTACTATAGTTTATAATACAATTTGAAATTTGCAAATGTGATGCCTCCAGTTTTGTTCTTTCACATTTTTTTGGCTATTTGGGGTCTTTTGTGATTCCATATAAGTTTCAGGACTGTTCTTACACTTCTGTTAAAAAAAAAAAGTCCATTGAATTTTGATAAATATTATACTGAATCTATACATGGCTTTCTGTAATATGATCAAAATTTTAACAATAGTAATTTTTCCAATCCATGATCATGGGATATCTTTCCATTTATTTCTGTCTTCTTCAATTTCTTTCATTGATGTCTTATAGGTTTTTTTAAAGATTTATTTATTTTAGAGAGAAGAACAGAGAGAGTACGAGCAGGAGGGGCAGAGGAAGAGGGAGAGAAAGTAAACTCTCCCCTGAACATGGAGCCCAAGGTAGGGCTCAATCTCATGACCCAGAGCTGAGCTGAAATCAAGAATAGGGCACTTATCTGACTGGGTGATCCAGGCACCACAATGCCTCATAGTTTTCAATGTACACATCTTTCACTTCCTTGATTAAATTCATTCCTAAGTATTTTACTGTTTTTGATGCTATTATAAATGGGATTGTGTTCTTCCTTTTTCAGCTAATCGTTTGTGTATAGGAATGCACTGATTTTTGTAAATTGATTTTGTAACTAGAAATGTTACTGGATTTATTTATTCTAAAAAATTTTTAGTGGAGACTTTAGAATTTTATATATCAAGATCATGTCATCAGTAAATAATTTTGCTTCTTTCTTTCCTATTTGGATGCCTTTTATTTCTTTTTCTTGCCTAACTGCCCTGGCTAGGACTTCCAGTACTATGCTAAATAAAAGTGGTGAGAGTGGGCTTCCTTGTCTTGTTCCTGATCTCAGAAGGAAAGCTTTTACTTTTCACCACTGAGTATGATGTTAGCTGTAAGACCGTCACATGTGTACTTTATTATGCTGAGGTATGTTCTAGATTCTATATCTAACTTTTTGAGAATTTTAATCATGAAAGATATCAAATTTTATCAAATGCTTTTTCTCTTCTATTGAGATGATATGATTTTTATCTTTCATTCTATTAATGTGATGTATCACATTTATGGATTTTCACAGGTTGAACCATCTTTGAATCCCAGAATAAATCTCACTTAGTCATGGGTTTTGTTTTGGTTTCGTTTGTTTTTGTTTTTAAATTTCAAGATCTAACTGGCTTAAGTGATTCATGAATCAGGTAGCATCCTATCTAGTAAGCAGAGGAGAGCTCCCTCATATATGATCCTTTTAATGTGCCACTGAGTTTGGTTCACTAGCACTTTGTTTAAAATTTTTGTACCATATTCATCAGGAGTATTGGCCTATAGGGTTTTCTTTAGTAGCCTTTTCTGGCTTTTGGTATCAGGGTAACACTGGCTTTATAAAATGAGTTTGATAATGTTCCCTCCTTTTCAATTTTTTGAATTGAATTTTTTGGAAGAATTGGCATTAATTCTTCTTAAATGTTTAGTAAATTCACCCACAAAGTCATCTGGTCTTAAGTTTTTCTTTGCTGAGGATTTTTTATGACTGATTAAATCTCCTCACTTATTATTGGTCTACTCAGATTTTCTATTTCTTCCTGATTCAGACATGGTAGATTGTATGTTTGAATGGCTGAATGTATCCATTTCTTCTAGGTTGTCCAATTACTGACATATAGTGTTCATGATAGTCTTTTATGATCCTCTGTAGTTCTATGGTATCAGTTGTAATGTTTCCTTTTTTATTTATAGTTTTATTTAAGTCCTTTCTTTTTTCTTGGTAAATCCAAATAAAGGTTTGTGAATTTATCTTTTTAAAAAATGGCTCTTCGTTTTGATCTTTTCTGTTGTTTTTCTATTCTCCATTTATTTCTGCTCTTTATCTCCCTTTTTCTGCTAATTTTGGCCTTCATTTGTTCTTTTTCTAGTTCTTAAAGTATTAAAGCTTAGTTTGAGATACTTACATTTCCCTAATGTAGGCATTTATTGCTTTAAACTTCCTCTTTGCACTGCTCTTAGTATATCCCATGACTTTTGGTATGCTGTTTCCATTTTTGTTTGTTTTGGTGTATTTTTTTATTTCCATTTTGATTTAATTTTTGGCCCATTAGTTGTTCACCAGTACGTTAATAATTTCCACATATTTTTAAATTTTCCAGTTTTCCTCTTGTTATTAATTTCTAGTTTGATACAACTGTGGATGCAAAAAAATAGTTGGTATAATTCAATCCTTTTGAATTTACTGAGACTTATTTTATGAATGAATATATGGTCTATCCTAGAGACTTCCCGATGTGCTTGAGAAGAACGTGCATTCTGCTGCTGTTGGATGGAACATTCTGTATATTATCTGCTAAGACCATTTGATCTAAAATATGGTTCAAGTCCAATGTTCCTTTATTTTCTACCTGGATGATTTACCCATTGTTGAAAGCAGGGTATTAAAGTCCTCTATTATCACATTGATATCTACTACTCCCTTCAGATCTGTTAGCATTTCCCTGATATCTTTACATGTTCTGATGTAAGATGTATGTGTGTGTGTGTTGTGTGTGTATTTACAATTGTACGGTCTTCACAAACTGACCCCTTTATCATCATATAATGACCTTCTTTCTCTCCTGTTACAGCTTTTGACTTAAGTCTGTTTTGTCTGATACAAATATAGCTACCCTTGCTCACTTTTTTCACCACTTCACTTTGAGCTGCCGTTAGTCTTTTATAGACAGCATATAGTTGGGTCTTGTTTTCTTATCTTTTCAGTCACTGTATGCCTTCGAACAACTTAGTCCACTTACATTTAAAGAAATTATTTATAGATAAGGATACATTTTTGTCATCTTGTTAATTATTTTCTGGCTGTTCTGTAGTTCCTTTCTTGCTATCTTTCATTGTGATTTTCCATAGTGGTATATTCCCTTCTCTTTATCTTGTATCTACTATAGATTTTTGTTTTGTGGTTACTGAGGCTTACTTGAAAAATTTAACAATCATATACAAAAACTCTACCATTTTATTCACTTGACACACACATTTTATGTTTCTAATGTCACACTTTACATCTTTTTTATATTGTGCATCCATTAACAAATTATTGTAGCTATAGCTGTTTATAAGACTTTTGTCCCTCAAACTTGATACTAGAGTAGACTGATTAACATACCACCTATTAGAGTATTAGAGCATTCTAAAGTCAGCAACATATCTGCCTTTACAGTGTGTCATTTCTTCATATGTTTTCATAGTCCATGTTCTTTCATTTCAACTTGAATAAGTCCTTTAAACTTTTCTTGTAAGGTAGGCATAGTGGTGATGAACTACCTTAGGTTTTATTTGTTTGGAAAAGTATCTCAACCTTCATTTTTGAAGGATGACTTTGCTGAATATGGTAGTGTTGGTTGGCAGTCTTTCTTTCATCATTTTGAACATACCATTCCAGTCTCTCCTGGCCTGTAAAGTCTTTGTTGAGAAATCTGCTGATAGCCTTCATGAGAGAAATATTTTTCTCTTGTTGCTTTTAAAATTCTCTCCTTGTCTTTATGAACAGTTGTATTATACTATGTCTTGGAGAAGACCCTTTGATTGAAATTTGGGGGTGACTTATTAACTTCATAAACTGGATGTCCAAATCTAATCTCAGGTTTGAAAAGTTGTTAGTTGATATTTCTTTAAATACATTTTCTACCTTGTTCTCCCTCTCTTCTCCTTCTGGGACTCCAGTTGTACAGAAACTGTTTGTCTTAATTGTGTCTTATAAGATCTATAGGTTTTCATCCTTCCTTTTCATTTTGCTGCTCTGAGTAGTTAACTTCATCTTTGAGCTCATAGATTCTTTCATATGCTTTGTCTAGCATGCAGCTGAAGCTCTCTATTGAATTCCTCAGTTAGGTCACTGCATTCTTCAGCTCCAAAATTTGTTTGGTTCTTTTTCAGGTTTTCTATATTTTTTGCACTTCATATTTGTTGTATTCTGTTGGTATATTTAAATTGTTTAACTATATTCTCTTATAGTGCTTAAGCAGCATCAGAACAATCATTTTTAATTCTTTATCAGGTAATTCCTAGATTTCCATTTCTTTGGGGCTAGTTACTGGAGATTCACTGTACTCCTTTGATGGAGTCATAATTCCCTGATTCTTCATGACCCCTGTAGCCTTGTTATTGGTGCTATACATTAGAAAAGCAGTCATTTTTTTAAGATGTTATAGATTGATTTCTTTAAGGGAAGATTTTCACCTGAAGATTGGGGCATGCTGGAGTGTGCTGTGACTCAAGATCTAGTGGTATTGGACACCAAGTTTAAGATGTGTAATGACATCAGTTCTGGGATATGTGATGACTCATTCAGCTGAGGCCACTGGCGTCCAAAGCATCTCCAACCGCATGGTCCTTCACAAGTACGGCATGGCATCCACTGAGGGTACAAGGGCTGTGAGGGTCCTCAACAGTGCCTCCAGGTCCAGTAGCTAGAAGCCAGAATAAGCAGCAGCAGTAGCCAGTGCCAGTGAAGTGCTCTCAGCACTATGGGTGGTTCCTCATATGTTTTGCCTGGCATTGGAGGCTAGTGATGGGGATCCAGCCAGAGACATGCAGGTACACAGCTGGAGGGGCTACATCCAGTTGAGCATAATGGTGCAGGCCAGTGACAAAACTCAAGCTCACAAGCATCTGTGGGGACCCTGGCTGTTAACATGCTTTCCCATAGCTAAACAGTTGTTCCCCAGGCACACACATAGCCGTGGAGGATGATAATAGGTATCAGACTGATACCATGGAAGCACACAGCTGGAAGAGCTAACTCTGAGTGCTTACACTGTTGTGGGAGTCAGCCATGGGGACATCTAGGATGATGACTTGCATCATATTGTTGTAGAAGTCTGGGCTGCTGCCAGCGTGATTTCTATGGTCACAACAGGGGAAGAGAGGCGTAGTAGGAACTCGGGCAGCTGGTGTCAGTGAGCCCAAATATTTGTGAGATGAAAACCAATGAATTTCACAGAGCAGGTAAACTGGGAACCACAGTTGCTCCTACTGTGTAACTGATACTGGTAGCATGCTTTTTCTTCTTGGCTCCTAGCCATCTCTGTACATCTCAGCTTTGTTAGTCTGTGAGTGAGGTGAAATTGAAGCAGGACCTTAATGTGGTACCCGAAAAGTGGGGAAACTCATTCCACTATCCCTTCTCTGCAAGAGAAATTCTTTCTAGATGGAGAGTTCCTTCTTGGCACTAAGCAGTGTCAGCTTGGGAATGAAATGATGCAGGCATAATAAAGCTGTTCTTTCCTCACTGTAATTATTCTCAAGTTTTTTGTTACAGTGTGTTACTAAACTTTCTTAAGTGGACTCCAGGGCTCTCCCAGAACTGTTTTTGTTTGTGGATAGTGGTCTAACTGTTAATCTTTGTTGGAGGATGGAGGCTGGGGTCCCTGATTTGGCCATCTTGTGCTAATGCCACACCCCTAAAGTTTTAATTTTCACTACTTCTACCAAAATAGTTTGCAAACTTATTAACTACTGTAACTTTATTTCTAGTCTGACCACAATAAAAGTATTTTGAAAAGCAACTCATTCCCTCATTTAGGGCCACACATGACCTCAGTGAAACCAGAGATCCAGAAAACTGATATCCTGCCGTGTTTCCTTGTCATGCGCTCCAGCAAAACACAGATTTATAGCACTAGTGGAAAGATGTCACTTCTAACATGATATCTTTTTTTTTTTTAAGATTTTATTCATTTGTTTGACAGAGAGAGACACAGCGAGACAGGGAACACAAGCAGGGGATAGAGGCAGAGGGAGAAGCAGGCTTTCCGCTGAGCAGGGAGCCTAATGCTGGGCTTGATCCCAGGACTCTGGGATCATGACCAGAGCTGAAAGCAGATGCTTAACAAGACTGAGCCACTCAGGTGCCCCCCAACATGATATCTAATCGTCTCTCCTGATCCACCCCCCCAAAAAACAAAAAAAACCCCACAAAACTCTGTAATCATATGTTATGCAACATTACACATTTTAAGACTACTAGCAACAGTGAAAGTAAAAACAAATTCATTGCTGAAAAATGTCAAATACAGGGCACCTGGGTGGCTCAGTGGGTTAAAGCCTCTGCCTTTAGCTCAGGTCATGATCCCAGGGTTCTGGGATCGAGCCCCAAATTGGGCTCTCTGCTCCCTGGTAGCCTGCTTCCCCCCCACCCCACCTCTCTGCCTACTTGTGATCTCTGTCTGTCAAATAAATAAATAAAATCTTTTTTTAAAATGTCAAATAGACTATATTTAATCTTACTAAAACATACATCGTAAAGTATTTTTACAAATTATTTTAAAGTTAACATATAGATGATAATACAGAATTTTAGCAACTTCTTAAAAGTCTACTTCAGTAGTTCTCAAACTTCAGCATGTATGTACAGAGCTTGTTAAGACATAGATCTCTGGGGCCCACTTTCAGAACTTCTAAGTCAATAGGTCAAAGGTGTGTCTGAGAAAATGCATTTCTAGCAAGTTCCCAAGTGATACTGATGCTACTGATCTAAGGACTACACCTCGAGAAATAATAACACAGACCATGCCGCTCTCACAACAAATAGCATTATGTATCATATGCTGAAGAATTTAATATTTGTTGGCTGGAAATACTCTAAAATATGGCAATAAGGGGCGCCTGGGTGGCTTGGTGGGTTAAAGCCTCTGCCCTCGGCTCAGGTCATGGTCTCAGGGTCCTGGAATGGAGCCCCACATCGGGCTCTCTGCTCAGCAGGGAGCCTGCTTCCTCCTTCTCTCTCTGCCTGCCTCTCTGCCTATTTGTGATCTTTGTCTGTCAAATGAATAAGTAAAATCTTTTTTAAAAATATGACAATGAATCATTCAGAATTTTCCTATATATATATATATATATATCTTTTGTTTGGCAACAGGTGTATCTTCAGAGGGCTAGGAAGAAACAGTTATAGCAGGAGGTAATTTTTGCAAGAGAAGTGTTACTAAATTTTTTAAAACCATTTTGTTTAAAAAATCCTTTCTGTGCTGATAATTATTAATCCTATAATTCTGCTTTTATAGAATAATGGCAATCATTTTATTTCAAAATTAAGTATTTTATGACATTGGAAATATTTAATTTAAGGAACAATGAAAGGGAACTATATCTATATCTATCTATATCTATAGATATATGATACATAAGATATATAGTCTATTATTCCCTTTATCCTTTATTCCCTCTATTCCATGTATATCCCATGCCATATACATAAACACTGGTAGTCCATATCTAAAAAAGATATATGCCTTTTTGTACTCTACTATCCAAGATATCTGTGAGAAAATACTTTTTGTTTTTTGGTTTTTGTTTTTTTTTAGGATTTTGTTTATTTATTTGACAGACAGAGATCACAAGTAGGCAGATAGGCAGGCAGAGAGAGAGGAAGGGAAGCAGACTCCCTGCTGAGCAGAGAGCCCAATACGGAGCCTGATCCCAGGACCCTTGGATCATGACCTGAGCAGAAGGCAGAGGCTTCAACCCACTGAGCCACCCAGGCGCCCCTTGTTGTGTTTTCTTACAATGCTTTCTTTCATAGAATTAAGTGATTAGTTCCAATTTGAATAATAGAAAGTATGAATGCCAGTATCCATGAATGTAAAAACTAATTTAAAGCCTCTGTTTTGTTTTTCCCCCCTTTTAGAGTTTTCAAAGAAAGGTTCATTGTTTGTGAATAGAATCACAGAGTTTTCTGAAGGGGAGAGGCCCTAAAGATTCTTTTTACCATTCCATAGTCAGGAAGTTATATTGTATCCCATGTCTGAAGTTAGTAACTATTGAAACCAAGACTAGAATCCAGATATCCTTGTTTCTAGTATGACATCCTTTCTAAAATATGCTGGTGCATATGAAAGCACACTATAAATAAGACAATTTTTTCTACTTTGTTGATTTTTAATTTTATTGCTCATTAAGTTTAAGGCATATTAGAAAATTTCCTTACTACCTACAGGAAGACATTATCAGCAAACTAAATATTTAAGTTTTTTATAAAATAATGGCCTAAATCCTACTGATTTCCCCTGGATACTTGGAAATTTGTGTGTGAAGAAACTTAGGAAAGGACATTAATTATTAGTAGATCCAAATCAATACCCTCTCATTCTAGAACTAAAATCATTCTTCACTTAATCATTTGAGTTTCATTTACAAATACAAAAATGGTAAGGAAATGAAATTCTTATCTGTTTTATTTTATAACCCGTTACAAAAATAGCACAGATCACACTTCTATTTGTGGCCTTATACAAGGTACATATTTAAATTAAAAGTACCTGATTTTGGAAATGTGTCAATATGTTCACCCCCTTAAAAATGTATAAGCTGTGGTGCAAAAAAGAAAAATCTAATCTAATGATCCCACTGTGTTTATCTTCATTCTGAAGAATTATCTGGATAATAAAAACAATTCCTACTGTAAAATTATTTTGGTGCTTTTGAAACTCAAACCATTTAAGCAATTTAATTGATAATTCTAGTCTTTCCAAACATTTCTTCCCAGAATGACCTAAAATTACCATCACAACTGAAAACAATGAAGCTCTAATTACTCATATATAAGCAAATTCTAGCTAAGGTAATGAAAATGGAGCTTCAAAGAACCTTAAGAAAATATAATCCATAGCAGATTAAATATATCATTTTGCTACTTCCATTCCTTTTAAATAAGACCTATTATAATAAAATGAAAACCCTCATCAATCACCTGATAGAGTAATTCCAAACTTAACCAAACAGGGCTAATGGGTGAGAATTGAATTGAAAACACCTTGACAAAGAAAGCAATTTCTTTTCTTCGCACTCCTCTGAAGCTGTGGGTGATCATGGTAATCGAACCATCAACAGTGAGGGGCCATCTGTCCCAAGGGCCCTCCATGAGAGTTAAAAAAAAAAAAAAATCAACAACAAAAAGGGAAAGAAATGCTGTACCACAGATGTTCAATCTTGATTAATCTATGACAAGGAACTTACAACTGAGAATCAATGTTTTGACGTTTTTCAGATACCAATCATTTAAAGCCAACACAAAAGTTTTTATAAGAACACAGGATGGGGGGGAATTAATAGGCTGCTTATAGAAAGATAATCTTTGATACAAAATCCAAATACCTTTGAGACAGCTGAGATGTTCATCATATCACAAAGTAATAGCTTTCATTATGATTCCCTTAAAGAGGAGGGCAGACAAGAGACTTTATTTTGCTAGCTCTCAGATTACCATTTGAGACTTTTTTATATATTCTTTCTACAAGTATATAATTAAATAAAAAGAAGACATGTTTATATTTACAATACTCATATTTTTTTACAGATTTTATTTATTTGACAGAGATCACAAGTAGCCAGAGAGGCAGGCAGAGAGAGAGGGAGGAAGCAGGCTCCCTGCTGAGGAGAAAGCCCGATGCGGGGCTGGATACCAGGACCCTGAGACCATGACCTGAGCTGAAGGCAGAGGCTTTAACCCACTGAGCCACCCAGGTGCCCCTACAATACTCATATTTAACTCTTTGAACTAAAATTGATTTTCAGGAAATACAGCATTAACATGAAACCTCAGTAAAATTAACTAATCCTAAGCAGTTTCACTATATATTTATAACATTTTAAATAATTCACATGTTGTAGCAAAAAAATAATTATAAGCAGAAGTGCAGACCAGGTCAAAGCTTTTCTTGTTTGATATATAGTCTTAAGTATAGTAGATTCCTGGCACTCTTGGATATAACAGACACATTTTCAATCTTTTGGAAAAAGGCCAAAGGGGATGAATAAAATATACTAGCTATAAAAATTATTCAACGTTTACTAAAATGAAAACCTGGGTGAGCTATATTAAGAAAAGCTATTAAAAACATCTAAAAACTAATTTTAAAATGAAAAATAAAATTACAAGACAAAATATCAAAGAACCACACAAATCAGGCCATTTAGTTTTTCAAAATACTTTAAAGTTAGGATCAAATTAAATAGAGAAGAAATGTAATTTTAAGACTCAAATAAATTCACTATGGAACTTACTATAAATGTAATAACTCCTTATCATAATTATCTTTGAATCTTCAGAGCCTAAAAATGATTTCTGTGATACCAGAAAGATCCTTAGGCAAGCAGATCTGTCCTCTGGAAGGAGAAACTGTGAACCCAGGTCATGCCAAAGATAAGTTTGCAATTCAGTACTACAGAAAATCTATAAACCATCAGATACAAACAACAGAACTAGACCTCTCCCTCAAAGGCTTAAGATATTAAAATTATGTGAAATAGCAATTATAATAAGGGTGTTTAAAATGGTTAAAGAATAAAATAAAGATCAAAACATGAGCAAACAATGAGAGATTTTTTTTTAAAAAAAAGGCAAATTTTGAAAATGACTAGAACTTTAAGAAAAAAAATTACAATCTATTAAAGTAAAAGCTTAATTGGTGGCATAAACATTTTAAATACAGCTGAAGACAGAAACAGTGAACTTCATCAGACATGTTATTAAACAGAATGAGGCAAAGAGAATGCCCCCAAATGAGAAATATAAGAGAGGCTCAGAAAATTGAAGACCAGAATGATAAGTCTATTTAGAGTTCTAAAAAATCAGACCCAATAAACTGAAGCATAAAAAACAAGGGAAGGATGGAGATAGTATGAAGAAATAATGACTAAATTTTCCAAAAGCAATGAAAGACATAAATCTTCAGAATTAAAAATTACAACAAACCTAAACAAGATCTCAAGAAAGACACATCTAGAGGCATTATAATGAAGTTACAGAATAAAAAATGACATAGATATCTTTAAATGCATCCCAGAAAAAAAGAGAAAACTCCAAATCTATCTACCTACCAACCTATCTAAAGTTATACTGACAGCAGACTTCTCATCAACAGCAATGGAATCCAGAAGACAGTGGAATAATGTATTTGAAACTTCTGAAAAGGTGTATTTGTATTCAAAGAACTGTATACACAGAAAGATATTTTTAGAAATACAAAGTGACTTATCAAAAATAAACCTTTGCTAAAGGAACATCTAAAGATTGTAGTACTGAGAAGAAAGGATAATTCTCAAAACAAATGTGTGATGCAAGAAATGTTTCATGTAGCTAGACATATCTATACATACAACAATATTTACTGAGCACTGTTTGCAACTAACAAATTCCTGGGAATAACCTATATGCCCACTAGCATGGAAATGGTTATATCATAATTATTCTATGAAATACTATACAGCCTCAAAAAAGACTAAAGCCTTGAAAAAATTATTTGTTCGTGTGGAAAAAAAAAAAGAAATCTCTGAAACATAGTGTTTAAAAACAAAAGATAGAGGGAGCAGGCAGAACATGAGGGCATTTAAGTCATAAAAAGAAACTTGGCTCTTACTCTAAGAAAGAGAACCACATAAGAATTTTACCAGAGAATAAAATGCTCTGATGTATTGTATCAAGATCACCTGGCTGCTGTGTTGAGTATAAAATGAAAGAAAACAAAATAATGAAACTAGTTATAAGGCTACTGCAATAACAAAGGTAACATATAAAATGAACTTCCAGGTAAAAGAATTTAGATCTTACATAATATTGGGAATGGGATCCAGACATATATGGACAATTTGAAAATATAAGGAAAGGAAGCAGATAAAATAAAACTTATACCATGATCTACCCTCCTGGCAACAGGGCCTAAGAGCCAAAGGGAAAGTCTTCCAATAGATTATAGTAGATATTTTATGAAACTGACCTGACCCTGTAATCCTGGTGTCATGTGGGTATTCTGGGGAGGGAAAGAAGAGTGTTTTAATAAAAACTTAATGAGCCCTAGATCTGCAGAACTTCTTTAATAAAGATGATGAGAAGCTCCCTCTTTACCCACTTTGCAGAACTTTGATCCACAATGTGACTAACCAAGTGACATTTAAAGTGCAATGAGCTATGACTGGCTACATTGTCATGAATGACAGTGCTGAAGCCAAAAGCAGCAATAATGAAATAAGCAGCCTAGGCTGGGACAGTCAGCACCATTCAGTGTCACATGCATCATTCTAGGTGCAGCACTAAAAGAAGGTCTAGAGAAATAAATAAAATGTCCCAGTCTTAACACAATATATAACTCAGTGTAGCAAAATTCTGCACATCATATCTAATTACATCCTACATATCCATGAGAATTTCCCACCAAACTGCAATACAAATTTTCTACTCATTCTGGATCTCCTTTTATATACATAAAGATTCCCAAATCCAAGCATTACCTCATGCCCTAACATACACTATACCCTTTTCTTGAAATCCTATGTTCTCTTTTCCTCATCTTTCCAAATTCTACACATTAGTCTGGACCCAGGCTATGAGGCCTTCCCAAAACAGGGCAGCCACACAAACTGTCCCTCTTCCATGCAACATATTTCAATTTGAACCAGTTATTCTGAAATATGCTGCTTTAGGGACACCTGGGTGGCCCAGTTGGTTGAGCAACTGCCTTTGGCTCGGGTCATGTTCCCAGAGTCCCAGGATTGAGTCCCGCATCGGTCTCCCAGCTCCACGGGAAGTCTGCTTCTCCCTCTGACCTTCTCCTCTCTCATGTTCTCTCTCACTCAAATAAATAAAATCTTAAAAAGAAAAAAAGAAATATCTGAAATATACCACTTGACACTACTGCTTTATCTATTTTATTTGTGTCTCCTCATTTAAATAAAGTTCCTGAAGGCAAAAATCATGTTTTATATTCTTCATGTGCACTACACAAAAGTAGCTTTTTCAGCTTTTAATTGAATTTTCATTCACTCCACTCAATGAACATATATAATGCACATAAAATTATTGCCTATTTACCAATTTCTTCAGGGTAAATTTTGTGAATTTGCTTACTTTCATTTGCTTATTTTAAGGAGAGCCAGTCTATAATTTAAGTCTGATTAATTCTTACTGAAGGGTAATGCAATGAATCAAATATCTCTGCCAAACAACGTTTCAGTGTAGCATAAAGTTAAAAAAAATTAAAATTGTCTTCAAAATCTGAGATAAAGTCAAAGTATATTTAGGCATTCATTATACATATATATTTCCTCTTTAAAGAAAGAAAAGGGGAAAATAGTATTTCAAGATTAAATGCCTACAGGAGATAGGTGATATAAATGAGTGGAGTGAGCCTACAGGAAACAACAGGAAATGGAGAGATGCATAGTAAAAGACAGACGCCACGCTCCTTCCCAAGAAGGTAGTTATTATTTATTTAGCTCAAGCCCTGTTGAATGTATGCCCAAAAATGGACAGATACTCTTGATTTTTCAAGAAAAGCCAGAAATTTCATGAAGAAAAATTACCTATTATATTAGGAAAAATAATTGAACATTTCATAAATTCTGTATGAGCCAAATGTGAGTCAGGGGGCTATAGTTTCTAACCTCTGTCTTATTATGTAAGGTACAAATTAGAAAAGGAAAAAGTTCTCTATGGTTAATGAGATGCTTAAAGTAAACAATTTTTTGAAAATTTTGTCATCTGTTCTGATGGCTTTTAGAATCAAAATGGTTCTTGTTTTTAAGATTTTATTTATTTACCTGACAGAGAGAGATCACATGTAGGCAGAGAGGCAGGCAGAGAGAGGTGGGGAGAAGCAGGCTCCCCGCTGAGCAGAGAGCCTGATGTGGATTATGACCTGAGCCGAAGGCAGAGGCTTTAACCCACTGAGCCACCCAGGCGCCCCTCTAAGATAGTATTTTAAACACTCCTTTTTCTAAGCAAGTCGGATAAAGGTTGTTTAATCGTAATTGGCACATATATACATTATGGAAATTTTTATATTTTTGAGATGTCTGAATTTTATAGCATACTAGCAAAAGAAAACTGTCTCAAAACAGAATACAGTCTACCACTCTAAAAACTAGCTTACTAAAGCTCACAAGTGCTGACATTATCATGTGACAACTCCATAATGTGACATAAAGGTAACTGAAATCTCAACAGATAAGAGCCACTGCAGAGTTCTTAGAACAGCAAATACTACTTTATCTTGGTAACTTCTTGAGAGTATTCGCATCACAACTTGGAAGAAATAATAACAAAACCAGACAAATGATTAAAACAGATTAATAAAGGAATCAGAAAGAGAAAGATATCACTGGGAAGAACAAACAGAATTACACATTTAGGGGCACCTGGCTGGCTCAGTCGGTTAAAGCCTCTACCTTCGGCTCAGGTCATGATCTCAAGGTCCTGGGATCAAGCCCCGCATCAGGCTCTCTGTTCAGCAGGGAGCCTGCTTCACCTCTCTCTCTCTCTGCCTGCCTCTCTGCCTACTTGTGACCTCTGTCTGTCAAATAAATAAATAAAATCTTAAAAAAAAAAAAAGAATTACACATTTAGAACAATAAGAAACTAGATGAGGAAGAAAAGACAAAATGGGAGAAAAAAATTTGAGATACAGATAAAAAATACCTATATATTTATTCGTGTATTTTAACACCAGATTTTCCTCTGAGAAAGTAATTAATTTCTGTTCAGGTTATTCTACAAGAAGTACTAGGGAAGTAAAATAATAAAAGAGCTGGAGGACTGCTGCTGAATATTAAAACTTCAGGCCATATGTAATTATACTTTCTGTGAATTTTTAAAGAAGTACATCATAGTAGTTAAGAGGTGAGGTTTAAGCTCTGGAGTTAGACTGCACATTGATGTGCCACACACTGCCACTCACTAGCTATGTGTGACCTTTCTCAAGACATTTAATACACTGTGCCTCAGTTGTCTCCTTGGTAAAGCAGCGACAGTAATAGTATCCACCTTGTGGGATGCTGTTAGAATGAGCGGAGAATATATGCATGCACTCATACACAGATATATACACTGCTTACAACAGTGCCTAACACAGAGAAAGTCTTAGACTGATATTAAATATCATTAGTACTCATAGTTGTATGGCAAGAGGGAAAACACGAGATATGGATACACAAATGTGTCCATGGAGAATGAAGATGGTGGATTAGCCCAAATCACACATTACTATTATTATCTATTTATGTCTTTTTACATAAATCTACCTCTCCTCATCCAAGACATTCTGAAGTCTGGTTACTTGTCTTATAACACCACCCTTTCCATACTTTTGTCTTAAGGGATAATTCCTACCAAGTGTTTATATTTGTGGGCTGTGTATGATTTGAAGACTTACAGGCCTGCACTACAGTTCACCACCCATTCCTAACCTATCCATTTTCTATGTTTCACCTCCTTCCTCTTTTCCACAACTCCCTCTCAACTTCTACTTCTTATCCTTCTCTTTCTCTTGGCTCATGATCACTGTCTAGCCAGCAGACACTCTCCCCTTGCCACCTATCTCTCTTTTTCTTAACCTCTCTCTCTTTTCTCCTTTTCTGTCAGGGGGAAAATGGAACAGGGTAACTATAGGAAGACATGTCTATTGTTACCAAAGAAAATCCAAAAAGAAGAAGAAATACAAAGTTAGTTCCATCACAGACTCAGCTTTAGATTATATCTCACATAACAGAATATAAGTAACTGTTTACCCACATTTCCACATGATTACTTTCAAGAGTAAGTTACCTACATTAGTATAGCCAAGCAATGAGCCCAAATGCCTAAAACCTTAATTATTATCAAAGACCAATACCAGAGAAGAAAAGGGGAAACAAATAGCCAGATTGGCTGATCAAAGAGGGCAGATGACTCAGTGATTAATTACCAACTTAACTCCCATCATTCTTTTTACACTAGAATTGCAACTAGCTCCTCCCTGGAGTTACATAATAACACTGATGACCCAAAGACCTGTGTAGTAACGTAATAGGTACCAAAATGCCCCAGCTCAAATGGAAGGGAGTCTTATTATGCACCAGAGAAGTGCACTACACTTCTCTATGTCTGTAAAGATACATGTTCATATTAAGTAAGGAAATTGGGGGAAAACAAGAAAAAAAAAGATGAACAGGCTTTTATCCTCACATAAAAAGAAAATAAATATTCTGAACTTGGCAGAAGTCTGTAATGGAGGTTCTTAATTGAGGGAGAAAAAGCAAAAGGAAAACATTACACTTGTGATTCTTGCATTTATATTGTAGTCTGCATGATTCAAACTTCAAATAAAGTTAAACACAATAAAGTTAAGCAAATAAAGAATATTGAGTCAAAAGACATAGTTGGAAATAAGCATGTATTACTAGAACTCAAGCATCCATCTCTGACAGATATCTGCTTAACCTGTTTTTACAAACACTTTACCAGACCTCAATGAATGTTTCTCCTCTTTTTCTTCTACCTTACTCCCCTCCCAATACTTTCTCCTCCTTACTGGCTTTTTATTTTATGGTCAGAGGTTAAACTGCTAACCCTTCACCTTCCAGGAAAGTTTTTTTTTCCTCTCTCATAAAAGGTTTTTCACCATGTGCAGCAGTCGGATTAGCCCCTCTCCTCGAGAACAAAAGCTATGTCTTTGTCTTCGTGGTTTGGGCACAGAGCCCCTACATCAGAGGAAGCTGCTCTACTCCACATGCACAATAACAATATTGTGAGGCCCCACGAAAGCCTGGCCTCTCAGTGTCTACACTCTCATCCAACCAGCTAGCTGAAGAGAAAATCCTGTCAGGCACTCAGTTGAAAATTCACTAAGGTATCCTGTTGAGAACCTGATGAAGATGTTATTTGACCATACGGTAAAACTTTCCATTGTTTAACATAAAGATAAGGGAAAAACTTTTGGAACTCAACCCTTTAACAATCTTGGTCATGAATTCACACATGGGTCAGTAGATGTATTTACTAACATACAACCCCTTCCTCTATACACTCTCTTAAAATACACAGGCTTATTTATATGACATTCTAATCTCTTGCATTTTAAAAATCTAACTAAAGGATACATTCAAAAAATTGCAACAGATTTTAAAAAAATTTTTTAAATTTTATTATTTTTACATTCACTAATTCTCATCAGACATTGTACTACTGTATCACTGAAGGAACTAGCTAAAAGAAAGCCTGTCCTTTCACATTTCATGATATTTATCTATTTTACAAGTTTTTAAATGTTGAACAAAGGAAAAATAGTAAACCACAAAGCAGGTACTTGATTAAAATTTAGAAATGGAAGTATAATGGTACATGAGCCAAACCACACTTATAAAAATCATTTGTCATTTTTTTAAACCTGTAAATATTAAATACATAAGACAAATTTATATTTGACCATATCATAACAATAAAAGAATTCTCTCAAGCATGTGAAATTATGGGTGAGTTCATGAATATTTACAATGGCTGGGGAGAAGACTGCAGTTTTTAAAATATAAATAATCTTATCATTCATATCTAGGACAGCAACCAATATTGAAAATTATTAAGACTACATTATATATATAGCTAAAACTATGTTAAGTTCATACTGAAATCTGAAAGTGAATGCACAAAAATAGATGTTTTTATGTTATTGATATGAAAAAAGAATAATCTTTTTACTTTTTCAAAATTGTTCATAACACACTATACAAATGATTTAAAAAATAGAAGAAATTGCAGAATAAAAATGGGTAGCAACTAATGAGAGGTGTATACTACCACTGTATAAAAAATTAAGGAATTTCTGTTAAATAGCCTGTAGAGCAATATAAACTGATTACCCAAATTTTAGAAGAAATACAAATGTACTTTTTTAGAAACTTATAAAGATGATTATTAGCCTGACAACTTCAAGAAATCATGACCAACAAGTTTAACAAAAGAAATATATTTATTCTTGGGACATATTCTATACTCAATGTAAAATGGGTATTTAGACCTTTATTAATTTATAAAAATATTATCGGAAAATATAGGTTGGAATAACTATAAAGGAACCCTCTCTCTACAGTTCATCAGCTACAAATTAGTACTTTTATTGAATTTGAATAGTGAAAATTTTGATTTACAGGGAACCCACTCATTTTGAGACTCAAGAAGATTAAATGATTTGCCCAATTTGTTATAGAAATTATCCCTGAGATGACTGATGACAAATTTGTTACTGTCACCTTTCTCTACAGATGCCCACACTCCATGCCCACTGTATTGGAATGCCTATTCATTAGCCTCAACACTCTACTGATCTCAAATACTTTTTTGTTTTCCATGTTTTTGTTGTACCACTCATTCTGAAAACAGCCCCCTATTTTTGTAACCGCATACAGTGTATACCCAAGCCTCTATTCCTGTGAATGCCTCTTTGAGACTTACTTCATCAATGAGATTTCTCAATAGAAGCATTCATGCACAACATCAAAAGTCTATGGCCACATCTCTTGATAACCACTCAAGACTGTATTTACACATTTGAAGGCCTATTATTAGTCTAAATCATCCTCAGTCTTTTTCATTATATGATAATGTTAGCTACTCTTAGCCCTTGCCCACCACCAACCACATCCCAACTGTTTCGATAGAGGCCTATAAGAGACACTGCCCTTCTCCTGCAACCAGGTATCAGGCAGCATATCAATGTAACTGCAACTTCTCCCATAGAGTAGTGGGATTCAGACTCCATCAATTGCCTGTGTTCAAGTCGCTGGATCCATGCACCACCATAGCCCTATTCCTTAAGACCATTACTTCAAACTTTCAAATATGTAACAATAACCTGGGAAACTTTTTCAAAAATGGAGATTTCACTTCTACTTTTCACTCCCTTTTCCCATAAAAATGATCTAAAGTATGTCCCAGGAACCGGATTTCTCAATCAACGAAACAGTAGCTCCAAAAAACATACTAATAAACATGGAAAAGCAACTCTCTTCTCAAAAATGTGTGGACTTCCATATAGCAACATTCCACCTGGGAGGCATAACCAAACCCCACAGGCCTCTCAAAATATGAAGATCTTTGCATTATTGTTAAATGTGTTTGCCTCTACAACCGCATTACAGGAGATTCTACTTACTCATTATAATAAGAGTGCAGCCACATTCCTTATTAGTTTTTAGGCCTTTCCTTAGGTAGACAGCAAAGACATTCACAGAGGTAATAAGAATCTAGTTTACTAAAGGCTGTAAAGCTTCAAGATTCCAATTATGTAAAAATTGGCAAATTTCAAAATAAGTATTTAGAACTCAGCTTTTAAAAGTGGGGGGTGTGGGGGGCTAAGTGGCTCAATCGACTGGGCAGCCAACTCTTGATTTCGGCTCAGGTTATGATTCCAGAGTCATGGGATTGAGCCCTGAGTCAGGCTCCACACTCAGCAGGAGGTCTGCTAGAGATTTTCTCTCTCTCTCTCTCTCTCTCTACTTCTGTCCCTTCAACACTGCTCCCCCACTCTCTCTCTCAAATAAATAAGTCTTTTTTTCTTTTTTAAAGGTCTGTCTTCTTTCTTGTGTTCAGTTATGTATCTCTGTTCAGTCTAGGTAGAACTGAGTTTTGCAATCACCTAGTCTTTGAAGAAATAAAGCATTTCTTAGATCTAATGGCATAATTCCCAGTATTCGGCTGAAACAGCATTAGAAGGAAAGAAATGAAATATGGATACTAACTTGAAGAGTACCTAATCCAGCTCATTCTCTTCCAGCAGGATCTGATTACTTCCTTATAATTTATCTTCTCCACTTACATTCCCTTTCAATTGCTTTTATACTAATTTCTTTGATGCCTGTTTATTACATTTTCTCTTTTCTCTGATCCAAGATGAACTAGCAAGCACGAGTACCCACTGTTATATAACAGGAAAAAAGAGTATCTAATATAATTACAATTGGAGGGGATTTCATTACAAATTGTTTTGAAACAATGCTGAATTTTTTTAAATGCTGAGTTTAAATGCTATTTTTCTCATCTGGGCTTATAAACCTTTGCCTTTCAAAACCAAAAATAACAACATTAAATCTACAAAGGGAGTGACAGCCCAGGTCACAACAATTCCCATGCCCAGGGTTGGGACTCAGTAGCCACATCCACAGTTGGTTAAGCTGATCCCAGGACAGAACTGAATAAGCCAAACACATGACCTAATCTCGACTAGGCTCTCTTTTATAGAATTTGGATTCTGAAGCTAAGAAACACACAAAATGGGAAATGCTAGTACGACGTTACTTTTTGGCAGAAAGATGACAGAAGATCTTCAGAAGTATTGTGGTAACTATATTTCTAAGAATTATTTGTCCTAAATATATAATTACTATGTCTTTTCCTCTAACCAAAGATACAGAATGTTAAAGCAGCACTTTTACAATCTATAAACAGGACATCTGCTTCTACCCAAGAGAAAGTAACAAGGACTGGATTTACTTCCATCTTTAACAAATAAAAATCTGGAAGAAAATATGAAACAATTCTCAGACATCAGTCAGGGCAGGACAATGATCCTGGACAGAGAGAAAACAAACAAGGTAGGCCTTACAACTTTTGCCAGCTCACTGGAGACTTCCCAGCATGTTGCAGAAGAAGAGAAAAACCAGGCAGGAGCTAGTGGTCTCCTGAGATGAGGAGATGGATTTCGGAAGCTGAGAGGCCAAGGCAGCTAAAGTGCATAGAAAGAGTACTGCAGAAGAGAAAACTGCACAGAAATAGAGCTCTGAACATCTGTAGCAGGCCACCACCCACCCCAAACTCCCTCATCCTGCCAAAATCTTCAGTGGAGTCATCAGTGGACACATACGAGGAAACTACCCAAAGCTGGGGAAAGGAAATGCACCCATGATATTTAGAGGAGAGACAATATTCTGGGTCATAAAGCAAATCTCAACAGATTTTCAAGGATTCAAATCATACATCGTCTATTCTCTGGAAGTATATTATTAAAATATAATGGAAAGATCATTAGAAAATCCCTTAAGTATCTGGAACTAAAGTAATATTTTTTTAAATAACCCATGGGTCAAAGAAGAAATCAAAGGGTAAGCTAGGTATCTTGAACTAAATAAAAATGAAAAATGATAAATTGAACTTTACCAAAATGAAGAATTCATCTCTGTAAAAGAAACTATTAAATTAAATTAAGGGAAAAACAAGACACAACTCAGAGAAAAAACTTGAAAATCCAACAAAGAAGTTGTATCCTCTGTGCATGTGTGTGTCTGTGCATTATATAAAAACTCCATAGACAAATGATTTGAATAGAATTTACACCAAAGAAGATATACACAGATGGGCAGGAAGCATATGAATTCATTCTTTTTTTTTAAGGTCTTATTTTTAAGTAGTCTCTACACAAATGTGGGGCTCAAACTCACAACCCTGAGATAAGGAATCACATGCCCTACCAACTAAGCCAGCCAGAGGCCCCCACATGAATTCATTCTAATAGAACATAACCAAGTTATGTTCAACATGCTTCCACAAATTTCTGAGAAATCAAACCTTTATCTGAAAATGAGAATGTGTAATGTGTTAGAATATTGCTAATAATTCTATTCAATTACCATAAGGAATTTATACTACCAAATTTTATTTTATATAAGCAACTCAAAGAATATTAATATATACATATATATGAATACATGTAACTACATGTACACACACACATCCCAATATGGCAGTATCATAAATCAAATCCAACTTTATAACCGAAAGAGCATATAAAGGAACTATGTATGTTCTCACACATCCATGATTAACTATCATATATAGATAGATAGATAGATTAACCATCATACATATGTGAGAACATACATAGTACTTTCATCAGGGTCTATGATATTTTTTCCAAAGACCCTGATTTCCACTGAGAACTATGTGGTACCAAGGAAGTTACATTACTCCCAGCTCCAGGAGCGGAGTCCAATCCAACAGAACATAACGGAGTCTACAAATACTTCTACCAATTTCTAGGAAAACAGACCTTTACTTCTAAATTATAATGTATAATGTGCTAAGATACTGTTAAATAGTTCCATTCAATTGAACTTGTGTTTGATTCAGGTTTGGGCATATAACTTAATTATGAATGCCAGAGAGAAAAGCGTGGAAGTTTCGTTAGGTTGGTCAACGTGGGTCTCACTAAGAATGAGCAAAAAGTTGAAGAGAGTAATTAGTTGTGCAGGTATCTGAAGGAAGAGCATTAGAGGCAGAGCAAACATTAGAGGCAGTGCACAGGTTTAAAAGAGTATTTCTGATGTGTTCCTAGTACAGAAAAGAGGCCAATTTGGCTATTGTTGAGGGAGGAGGAGGAAAGAATGGTAGAGGTTATAAACATAAAAAAATCTGAACCAGATTGTGAATTGATAATCTAGATGAAGAACCAAAACACAAATACACTTAAAATGATAGAATGCTTTAACTTCAATGGGTTTTAGGATGGTTAGTCTATACCTTTTGTTTAACCACAGGAATTTAAACCAAGAAAGGGGTAATGATTTATGTAAGGTTGTATAACCAGTTATTGGTTCAAGCAGAACTAAAAATAAGTTCTCTTAGATTCCAAATCAAGCAACGCAACATTACGAAGGATGAGCCGAAGAAAAGACCACATTTATAAAGCACGTTTGCCAAACAGGTAAGCATTTTTCACATCCACTTGATGTTACAATTTCCAAAGAAATCAGCTACTCAGCCTGCCCCAAAGATCTGCCCTACAATTCTAAGGGAAGGAGTGAAAGGCAAAGCTGATACCTATGTTGATAACTAAATCCAATGGATCAAAAGATAAAGAGCTTTCTGTACTCTGATTTTTAAAAAAAGCATTCAAAGCTTTTCATATAAAGACTGTATTTTCTCTCTAACAAAGAGACTTTGTTTTCTGGAATTTCTCAAGGCTACAAAGAAAAAGAATAAGGCAAGTAAATCATTATCCTATGTGTTGATAGAGCCAGCCTCTTCTCAAATCAAGTACAAACATCACTGGCTGGTGGAAAATAACATGTTGTGCCAAAAAGCCCTCCCACTAAAGTAGTAGTATTTCTGAAATACTCTGAGATACAGTAACCAATACAACTCAAGAATATATTCCAGTCAACATTTCCAACTCAATCCAACTAAGAACATATTATCCAAATAAGTATATAAGGTGATTACAATGGTGCTGTCCTTATTGATACATATTAATAACGTAAATAATCATTAAAGCAGTTTTCTACCATTAACATGATTTAAAGTAGATTCTAATGTCAGAATACGAGTATCTACAGTACAAGTCTAATATGAGAATGTGTCTATACAATCCTTGACAAGTTTTTACACAATTGTTTAAACCTAATTTATCAAAATGATTATTTAAAATAAATAATTATGGACTGAAATAACACACAAGAAAAATATTTTTTATGCCTTTACTGAAGAGTTGACTTAACAAAAACCTTTCAACGTAGTTCCAAATACTTAGCAATCACACAGAGAAAGTTTACAACTTTACCACTTATGCAATCTCATCAGATTAAGAATTTAAATTTTCAGTTTCATGATCCCATGTAGAAATCAAAGTACATCAAATGCACATAAACTGCACACACTCAAAAAAAAAATAAATAAATCTAACCTGAGACCCACATATATGGTAAGCAGAAAGAGCACTAAGCTTTATTCAGAGACCCAGTTTTCAGTCCCAGGTCTGCCACTTCATAGCTTTGGAACCTTAAATATGAAGGCTCTCTTCAATGAGCCTGAATTTCCTCATCAGGAAAATGGGAATAGCTATTGAACCTAACACAGAGAGTTGCTGGGAAATTCAAACTTAAAAGTGATGTGTGTAAACTTCCTTTATGACCCATGAGTTACTATATAAATTTAAATTATATAGATATGTATTAAATATAATACAATGGCACTATGTTGAGTCTCAGTAAAAAGTAGTTCAAACACAGCAGTCTAATTTTTACTAATTTCCCTAGTGATTACTTTTTCTTTCAAAGAACTCAACAAGAGTTAATAAGTTTTATGTTACCAACTTTAAGCAGATGCTTACACAGAGGTACATAACTATAAACCAATCTGTCATATAACATCCTCATTCTCATCATTATCATGACAACATAAAGGGACAGCATTTTTGCGCTTCAGTATAAACTCTGTACTTCATTCTCATATTTCTACTGTGTGTTCTGTGGAACATGACATATTTATTAAGAACCTACTCATATAATAGTCTAAAGAATAAAAAACAGTAGAAAAAGATAAGATCTATGACTTTAATAGTCTGGATACCATAATATCATACACACATAAATATTTTAATTAAAGTGATGCCAAGACTTCCACTTTGGGCCACGAGGCAGTAACAGGTACAAACTAGGGACGCCTGGGTGGCTCAGTGGGTTGGGCCGCTGCCTTTGGCTTGGGTCATGATCCCAGGGTCCTGGGATCGAGTCCCGCATGGGCTCCCTGCTCGGCGGGGAGCCTGCTTCTCTCTCCGCCTCTGCCTGCTTGTGTGCTCTCTCTCTTTCCTCTTTGACAAATAAATAAATAAATAAATAAATAAAAAAACAGGCACAAACTAGCCAGGCCTCCATAAACTATGTAAAATAAAACTGTAAAAAAAATATTTGAAACAAATGGTTTTAGATATTGAACAACAGGCAAAGCAGGATTGTGGTCCCTAAGTAAAGGAAAACACACAAAATGAACAATGCATGAACTTCTCCCTGTCTTTCTGTCTGGAGGCACTTTCAAGACTATAGCACATTAAGTGAAGAATATGTTTTGCTGAGCAGAGAAAGAAGAGAATAAAGTTGGGGGATGCAGCAAAATTGGGGGGAGGGTGGCTAGAATACCAAATGCAAAGAGTTCCAGAAATATACATAAGGGTCACATTAAGTCTTTAGCCAAACACTAGTTTGCACATGCCCAGAGTGACACTCTAACAAAACCCGGCAGGAAATAGCTAAATGGAAATTCTGGAGGTCACATAATACTGAGAGATACAGCATACAGATAAAACGACACTGAACACCCAGGGAATTCAACTGAGACTACCACAGAAAGGTTACACTGTTGGGAGATAATTCTAGGGGTCCTTCAACTTTCTTCACTTCTTGAGAGCAGAGGCATGGAATAGGTTTTGTTCCAGACCATTTTTTCCAGAATGTTTGATTAATAAGACATATAAGTACTGAAAGTTTTAAACTATTAATATGATACTAATGTGATTAAAGCAAACAGCCTCAGAAGACAGAAGCTGTCTCCAACCAGAGCAAAGGGCACATTAACTTATAGCCTGGGAACATAGAGGATCTCCCTCCAGGAGCAAAGGGAAGGCACGCTACTGCATACTGTACACTTTTTGGGTCTTCTAAGCTCATAGTTTCTCTCCTATAATATGACCAACTGCATTAACAGGCATCCATGTAAGCCCAACCACACCACCTTCATATAATTTAGGGGCAAGGAAAACTGAGGCAAATATATTGATGCTCCTGTTGCTGCATGCACCATATGTGATATCTGACAGCATCCATGAAAGTAACAAGCTTACTAGTACTTAAATCAGGTAAAATCTCAGATCCTGTATGTTCTGAACATAACTTGGAAGTAAAATATTCTAGACCTACCTAAACAAACATTAAAAACAAACCTTGAGGGGGGCCTGGGTGGCTCAGTGGGTTAAAGCCTTTGCCTTCGGCTCAAGTCATGATCCTGGGGTCCTGGGATCGAGCCCCACATCGGGCTCTCTGTTCAGTGGGGAGTCTACCTCCTCCTCTTCTCTCTCTCTCTCTCTCTGCCTGCCTCTCTGCCTACCTGTCTGCCAAATAAATAAATAAAATCTTTAAAAAAAAAAACAAAACCTTGAAAGGATCAATCTGATAAAAAAAAAACCAAAAAAAACCTGCTTGCCCATGAAAACAAAAACCATTTAATAAAAGAAAATAACAAATTTTAAACTGCCAATAATATGATCTCCCAAATATTTGCTATATAATCAAAAGCTATCCCACATGCACAGATGCAGTAAAATGTAGCTCATAAGTAGGTGGGGAGAGGATAGTATGTAGAAACAAACTCCAAAATAAACCAGATATTAAAAGGTAACAATTTTAAAAGAGTTATATAGGAGGCAGATGACCCTCTACAGATATTTATGTCCTAATCCCTAGAACCCATCAATATGTTAGGTAACATCGCAAAGGCAAATAAGGGTGCTAATCAGCTAACTTTATGATAGGGAGAGTATCCTGGATTATCCAGGTGATTCCAGTGCAATCACAAGGATTATTAGATGTGAAAGAGGGAAGCCTAAGCGTCAGTGTCAGAGTGATAAATGGGAGAAGTTGATCACTGCCACTTTTGAAGATGAAAGGGGGCCACAAACCAAGGAATGCAGGCAGCCTCTAGAAAAAAGCAAGAAAACATTATCTGCTAGAGCCACCAGAAAGAAACGCGGCCTTGTTGACACTGTGATTTTAGCTCAGTGAGGCCCATTTCAGACTTCCAGAACTATAAGATAATAAATTTGTGATGTTTCAAGCCACAATGTTTGTGTTAATTTGACATAGTACCAACAAGAAACAAGTATGTTATTAAAAATAGGTCTAGGACTTAAAGGAAGACAGAATGAGTAAACACTGAAGAATCTCAGTGGAAAAATAGAAACTACAAAAAAGAAACAAATGGATAATCTAGAATTGAAAAACATATTATTTGAAACAAAAAATTCACTGTATAGGCTTAACAAAAGATTGGATAGTACAGAATAAAAGACTCTGAATAAAGAATTAAAATTATACAAAGTGAAGCACAGAAAGAGAAAATACTGAGAAATATAAAACAGAGTTTCTGTGATTAGTGAAACAATCTAACATACATGAATTGTAATCCTAAGGGAAAAAGAGTGGAGGGGAGGGTGATCAGAAAAAGTTTGATAAACATAATGGTTGGACACCTTGGTGGCTCAGTCAGTTAAGCATCTGCCTTCAGCTCAGGTCATGATCCCAGGGTCCTGGGATGGAGCCGTGAGTCAGGGTCCCTGCTCAGGGGGGAGCCTACTTCTCCTTTTCCCTCTGGAGCTCCCCTTGCTTGTGCTCTCTCTTGCTATGTCAATCTCTCTCTCTCTCTTTCAAATAAATAAAATCTTTAAAAAAAAAAAGGTCAACAATTTTCTGAATCTAAATACATACACACACACACACACACACACACATCCACAGAGCTCAACAAAGCCCTAGGCAAAATAAATGTAAAGAAAACTAAATCTAGACATATAATAATCAAATTTCTGAAAACCAAAATAAAAACAAAAAATCTTAAAAGCCAGAAAGAAAAAAGATATATTACCATATAGAGGGAAAATCACTAAAAATTTCTGCTGAGATTGCATCAAAAACTTTGCAAGCCAGAAGACAATGGAACAAAAATTTTTAAATGTTGGAAGAAAAAAAACTATCAGAATAGAAGTCTATTTCCAAAAAAATTATCCTTCAAACTAATGATATTTTCAGATAAAAGGAGCTCAGAAATATTTTCACTAGCAGACCTGACCTACAGTGAATATTCAGTTTTTCAGGCTAAAAGAAAATAATACAAGATACAAGTTCAAATCTACGTAAAGGAAGAGTGCCAGAAATAATAAAAATATAAGTAAATATGAAAGGCTATTTTTTATATTTTCTAATTTCTTTAAAAATTGTTTAAATGGGGGTGCCTGGGTGGCTCAGTGGGTTGAAGCCTCTGCCTTTGGCTCAAGTCATGGTACCTGGGTCCTGGGATCGAACCCCGCCATCGGGCTCTCTGCTTGGCGGGGAGCCTGCTTCCCCCTCTCTGTCTGCCTGCCTCTCTGCCTACTTGTGATCTCTGTGAAATAAATAAATAAAATATTCTTTAAAAAATTGTTTAAATGATAGGATGCCTGGGTGGCTCAGTTGGTTAAGCGTCTGCCTTTGGCTCAGGTCATGATCCCAGGGTCCTCGGATCAAGGCCCACATCAGGCCTGCTTCTCCTTGTACCTGTTGCTCCCCGTGCTCTTGCTTTCTCTCTCTCTCCCCCTCTCTGAAAAATAAATAAATATCTTCAAAAAATTATTTAAACAAGAATAATAATTTACTGCGAGGATTATAACCTATGTAGAAATAAAATGTATGACAGCAATAGCACAAAGGATAGGAGGGAATAAATACAATTTACTGTTGGAAGGTTCTTATAGTGGAATACTTTTAATTTATGGTAGATTGATAATTTAATAATGTCTAATGTAGCACCACTAAATTTTAGAGCCACTAAAAACAAAGCCAATAGAAGAGAGGTATAAGACGCTTCAAAAAAATTAATATAGAAAAATGTAGGAAGAAAGAAAAAAGAAAACAAAAAATGTTTAAACCCTTACAGTACAACTGGAAAACAAACAGCAAGATGACAGATTTAAACCTAATCAATAATTACACTGAATGCAAAAGTACCAAACATTCTAATTAAAGACAACAACTGTCAGTATAGAAAAGGAAAACCCAAATACATAGGTATTAAATATAGATAGTTTAAGAAAAAAAGAATGGAAAAAGAATTTCTTGCAAACACTAATCATGGGAAAGGCAGAGAAGTTCTGTCCCTTACACAAAGTAAACTCAACAAGCATTACCAGAGACAAAGAAAGAAATTCTATATGGTAGAAGGGTTGGCTCACAAAGAAGATAAAATTAAAAATGCATATGCATCTCATAACAGAGCTTCAAAATACATAAAGTTAAAATGAGCTGAACTAGAGGGGAAAATCAACAAATCCATTACTACAGCTGAAGATATTAATACTCCTCTCTCCCAGAAACTGAAAGAAATAGACCCCCCCAAATCAGTAAAGATATGAAAGATGTGAAAAACTATAGATAACTATATCTAAGAGGCATTTATACAATAGATCCAACAAGTGCAGAATATAAACTCTGTTCAAGCACTGAATATTCACCAAATATAGACCATATCATGGGCCATTTAAAAAAACCTTTTATTGAGTGCCTGGGTGGCTCAGTGGGTTAAAGACTCTGCCTTCGGCTCAGGTCATGATCCCAGGGTCCTGGGATTGAGCCCCGCATCGGGTTCTCCGCTCAGTGGGAAGCCTGCTTCTTCCTATCTCTCTCTGCCTGCCTCTCTGCCTTCTTGTGATCTCTGTCAAATAAGTAAATAAAATCCTTAAAAAAAAAAA
>RCUC01139390.1:0-14207 GCA_003697995.1 Taxidea taxus jeffersonii
ACCTTCCTTCCCCCAACAGTGACAACCAAAAATGTATCCAGATACTGCCAACTGTTTACTGGGGTGGGCGAAATCATTCCTGGTTGGGAACCACTGCCTAAAATAAACAAATCCAGTGTTTCTGGCTTCATAATAGAATCATCAGGGGAGCTTCGAAGATACGGACGCTGGGGCTCACCCCACAACAACTTAGTGGAATCTTTGGAGCTGTGGTGGGATGGGGTGGGACAGGGCTTCTGTATAGTTTTAAAACCTCCCCAGATAATTCTGCTCAGAGTGACGTTTGAACACCACCTGTCCAGTCCAACGCCCTCCATCTACAGAGCAGAATAGGGAAGCCCAGAGTAGAGAATGACCTACTGAATGAAGCAGAGGAGCTCTAGAATCCGAGAGTCCTGACTCCTAGACCAGTACTCATTCCATTAGACTGTCACCTCTAAACAGCTGCACAGAACATTCCTTTGTGAGCTGCGGAAGCCCAGCTTCCCTGAATGACCAGCTCTGGTCATCGGAGCCTCCCAGTGCTAAGGCTGCCATGTCCCCTTGCGGCGGACCCCAAGCCCTCCCTTTCTGTCACTGCTGGAACCTCTGCGATTTTTCTACTCCCACTGCCAGATGTCAGTAGCAAGGTTCAGTAACGACTGAACCTACAAAATGTATTGTGCACCTACTTAGGACCTACTCCTGAGGCCCAGGTAATAAAGCTGCCCTCATCCTCAAGGAGTTTCTAGTCCAGTGGGAATAAACAGGTTAATTCCCATAAAATGCAGCTGAAGTCTGAAGTGGCACCACTGGGAGAGAGAGTCACTTTGCCTGCTCAGGGAGCTGCCTGAAATCCCAGCAGAAGGAACCTCTTGAGCAAAGCCCCAGGGATCGATGTGCAGCAACCACCAGCAACTGCCCCAGTTGGGAGGACTCGAGGGCAAGGGGCTGTCTGAGCTAAGCGTTGGCTGGGACAGTGTACCCTACCCCACCATCCTAGAGGCTAAGGGACCTGCTCGAGGTTGTGCAACTGGTGACTGGCCAGCATAGCTGGGCTTCCCATCAAAGTTTAGGTGGCTCAGAACTCATGGGCTTGCTTGTGTCCCCAGGCAGGCCCAGGCAAGAGAGGAGGAGGTGAAGCAGTGGTCAAAGGTGTTAGCTGACCATTTCATGGACGTTTATACTGAAGAATCCTTTTGCAAAGTGAATACTCCTCCAAATGGGTTTTGTGGTGTAGTAAGGCTCCAAGAATGGTTTAGTTTACATACAATGGCTAGGCATATAAAAGGGTTCTGGTAGGCCTGTAACTAAGCACTCTATCTGCCAAATTTAGGCAGTATTATTATCCATATTCTAGAGATGAGAAAACAGAGGTTTTGGTCACGGTCTTGAAAAGTCACACAGCTAGAAAATGGCAGAGCCAAGATTTGGATCCAGATGGCCCAACTTCAAAGTCTTGGACCACTGATTCTCAAACCTTAACGTCTGAGTCACTAGCAGGAAATCACTAAAAATGCAGATTCCTGACCCCACCCCAGAGCATCTGATTCACTGGGCCCGAGGACAAGCCAAGGAATATGCATTCCACAGGTACTACAGGTGAACTCTAAAGCATGTAACTCTCAGGCCACACTTGGCCATACTCCCTCTCTCTCTAATCCAGAGACCTTGCGGCTGTCCCAGGGTCTCAGGCAGCAGAAGTTGGGGGGTGGAGGGCACCCAATCCGATGAATCTGGGGCTTTGTACAAATGACCTGAAGCCGAAGGGTTCTAGGATGGCAGGTCCTGTGTTGCAACCAGAGCCAGGAGGGGATCTCAGGGAGCGGTGCCTTGAAGGGCGCTGGTGACAGTGACTAAGGTCTGGCCCGCTAGGGGCCCCATTCTCTCACCTGCTGCGGGGTGTGCCCACGGTCCAGACTGGCCCATGAATATGTCCGTCGCGCTTCCCTAATTCCGAGGACTTTCACTTTTCTCCTTGAACGAAACCTAACACCCCCAAGCCAAAAGTATCTGGCTAGGCTTTCCTCGCGAGGATATCGGCTGCAAGGGAGCCAGGAGGGCCCGGAAGTCGGGCCAGGGACGGAGTACCCGGGCGACCGCCTCCTGGTCGGAAGCGGCAGTGCAGGTGAAGGGGCGGCCTCTCCAGACCCGGCGCGAGTTAGGAACCCGTGCGCCTACTGCCGGGCAAAGGAGGCGGGGAGGGCGGCGCACGGCTCTCGCGGGGCTTCCTGCCGCGGTCGGGGCTGGCGGCCCTCCTCGCCGCCCTCCGGCACCTGCAGAGCACGTCCGGCCGGGGCGGGCCGACTCCGGCCCCCGGACTGCCAGCCCACCTCGGCCGGGCTGGATGCGGCATCCCGGCCGCCGGGTCAGCGAAGGGTTAAGGAGGCTCGCTCCCTCCCCGCGGCTCCCTCACCCTTGGAAAGTCCCCGAAATGACGTTTCAACCCGACAATTAAAAAAGAGTTTAATTATAGAGACAGGCTCTGGGAGCTGGAACAAACTCGGTGGGTCGGCGGGGCCGGTAAACAACTCTAGAGCGAGCGGGCCAGGCCGCCGCCCCGCCGAGCCCGCGCCCCGGGAGCGGGGGAGGGGAACGGCGGCCCGGAGTTGGAAAAGCGGAGGAAATTCGAGGAATCGGCGTTCTCTTTGGGGGTGGGGTGGGGGTAGGGGGAGAACAAGAAAAAAACGTATAAAGACTTTTTCGCTAGCTTGCGGCGCTGGGGCCGCGTGACGATACTTCTGGCTGGTCCTGCAGCCGCGGGGGGACAGCGGGTGCGGGCCGGGCCTGTGGCCGGGAAGGCGGCCCCACCCGCTCCGGGGCCCCCTTCTCCCTCGCTTCTCCACCCCTCCTCCGTTCCCTCCAGCAGAGCTTCGCGAACCCTCCAGAGTTAAAGACCAATGGGCCTTTTTTGGTGGTAGGAGGGGGAGGGAGATAAAAAGACGAAATAGCTTCACATCAGGACGCAGACTAACCTTGTGGTTTTAACGCGCAGCCTGCTCTGTCCTGAAATCTGGAACTCATTACCTCATCACCAAGAAACTGCACGATGCCCCCCCTCCACTTGGAGGGGGAGCAAGGGGAAAGGAGCGAGCAAACACCGCTTTAAGAAAGAAACTTACACTTGAATGATTTAAATTAAGGTGGATGGAAGTTATTTCCCTTTCTGGCGCTTGCCAGATTTCAAGAAAAGCTGAAAAATGGGAACGGGGCGGGGGGGGGGGGGAGGGGGAAGCAACAGGAGGCTGGACAGCAGCAGAAGGAAAGGCAAGGGCAGCAGCCAGGTTAAAAATGGGGGCCGTCATCAGTTTAAGTCAGAGGGGCCAAATTAAAGCAGACCGGGCTGGGATCACGTAGATTCGTGGCTGCAGCAGAAGTTGTGTGTTTCTGAAAGATGAAAAACAACCGGTTCCTTTCGTTGTGATTTGGAAGGTTTCCCTGGGTCTGCTCGGAGGTTGACGAATACATCAGAAATGTAATAAAAATGCGTGTGTGGGTGGGTGGGTGGCTGGTGGTGGTGAGAGCGCGGTTCGAGCGCTCTGCTCCGCCCGCCCTGTCCTTTCCAAAGAAACGTGCTCATAATGGGGTGACCTAATTACATCGCAATGGAACCCGCTCTTAGCCACTCAGCGCTCGGGGTTTCATAACAGACCAGGCGGCCTCGAGTGCTGGGAAGAAACGTGCGAGGGCTGAGGAGGCGGCCGGGCACGCGGGGAAATAGGAAAGAAACATAGCCCCGCGATTTCCGCCTGGGTCTTCGCTCCAGCACCCGGGCGGGCGGGGGGGGCGGGGGCCGTGGGCGACACGTTAACAACTTTGTATTTGGGTGGATGGAGAGGCATGAGAACCTAACAGTAAATATATAACAGCCTTAAAAGTAGTAATCTATTGGGGAGGGGGCTTTCGGTTTCCAGGATCTGCTACCCTCCTCCCCCTACCCCGCCAAAAACAGCGCAGCGTGACAAGCCATATGTTCCGTTCCCGTGGGGGCGGGGGAGAAGCAACAAGAAGTTAAAAGTGTCGCCTCCCCCATTTCTTTACCTTCATTTTTGCCAAAGTAACTTTTTTTCATTGTTCAAGTGTCTAAGGGTGTGTGTGTGTGTGTGCGTGTGTGTGTGCCCCCTAGTTCAGAGAGCGCGTGGAAATTTGTGCGTTAATGTTTTTTTTAATTGGGCGGGAGGGGGGCGGACTAGAAAGGGCATTCATGAGGGTTCGGGTTTTCTTTATGAAAAACTTTAAGGTTGGGTGCGTGAAATAAATCCCACACCCAGGCCTGTTAAACAAACAAGCAATCCTCCCGGGTGGTGGGCTTTTCCGGGACTCCTCCTCCTGCGGTCCTGCTGCAAAGCGCAGGAGAGTATAGACGCGTGCGGCGCGCGAAATCTTGCTGCGCTCGCCCGGCCGGGCCGGATCCTCCCCCGGGAAAAAGTCTTCCTAGTTTCTCCACCACTCTACCTCCGCCACGTCCAGCTGAGGGAAAAAAAAACCCCAAACACCCCGAAACCCCTAGACCCGAATGCTTTGTGCGTCCCCAATTCCCGATCTCCCGGCCCTGCCCGGTTGGGGAAGACAGCCGAATGAGGAAGAGAACTCGGGAAGGGAGTAAGTTGTGGGGGGCACTTGGAGAAGTTTCAGGGGGAGATCTGCTCAAGATGGAAACCGCAGCCCGGGCTCTAAGGACGGCCTTCTGCTCCCGCTTGCAAAAAGAGAAAGTCGAGCCCGCCTTCCTGCCCGACAAAAAAACAACAACAAGAACCCCGAAGAGGGTGGAATGAGTGATGTCACAGAGCCGCGCTCGCAGCCTGACAAAGGGGGGCCGCGCCCCTCCCCCTCGCGCCGCGCGGCCCCAGAGAGGGGCGCCCCAAGCGCCGGGTAGCCGAGCGAGCGGACTCCAAACTTTTCCTCTTTAAGAAAAAAAAGTTGTGTGCGACTCCCAGTTGGTTTTTTTTTTTTTTTTTTTTCTTCTTGGGCTTCTTTCCTCGTTCTCCCTCCCCCTTCTTCCTTTTGAAAGTTTTTTTTTTCCCCCGAGTTTGACCGCATGGCTGATTCAACTTCAGTGTCAATCAACTTTTTTTTCCCTCCTCTTCCTCATTTAAATAAGTTTAAAGCTCCTCCTCCCCCGGCCCACCAAATCTGAACTTTATAAATTGGGCTTCGCGCGCCGCGGCGGGGAGAGTCAGAAAGGCGAGGGGCGCCGGGAGCAGGCGTGTGGGACTCCAGACCGGAGAGCCGGAGGCTGCGCCTTCCCCGCACCGAGACCTTCGCGACACACCAGATCCCCGTCCCTGCCCCGTGCGAGCGCCCAGGATGACCACCACCCTCGTGTCTGCCACCATCTTCGACTTGAGCGAAGTTTTATGCAAGGTAAAGTGGGGCGGAGGATTTGCTTCTCAAAGTTTTCTGTTTTGCTTAAAGAACCCCTTAAAGTTTAGGTCTCGGTAGGCAGGGAAGAGAGGAGGGGAGGCGCGATGGGTCTTTTTTCTGCCTCGTTTTCCCCCCAGTTTAAAAGGAATTTGGCTTTCCACCCTGAGTTTCATCAGGTCTTCGCGGCGACTGCATAGGAATTTGGAGACCAGAGATTTGGGGGGCAAAGTTGGAGTGGCGGGGCTGCCCGGGGGGGCGCGGGGCTTTGGCGGACTGGGGCAGTCTTGCGGTGGTTCTGTCGTCCCTAATGGGCTGCTTGAACCCGGGTTCGCTGATCTGCTCGGGTCGCGCCTCGGGTCTCGTCGCCGCCGGAAGGGGGTTCGAGTCTCTCCAGCCACACTGTCAGCCTGTGGGGTCAGTAGGGGCGCCCTTTGGGGAAGTTGAGTCTCGGGGGGACGTTTTGCTGGGAGATTTCCCCCGTGATGTGGAAGGGCTGGGAATGTGCGAGAAAAAGGCCAAGAGTTGTGATTCAAAAGGATGTTGCAAAACGGGTTTGCAGTGGGGCTTCAGTTTGCCCCAGCGCGGTCAGGCTTCCTTCTGTGATAGCCTTTGGCGTGCTGAAAACCTTGGGGTGAAAATGGGACTGGGGTTTACCCGCTTACCTGTTTCCCGAGGGAGTGGGGGGACTCGACAACAAAATGCCGGCCTTAGGAGCTCAAGGGGCTCTGTGAGGAAGGATTTAATGGGGCCTCCTTAAGTGGTATAGCTTGCCAGCCGGTGTGGGAAAAAAAAAAAAAACCAAACACTAAATGTTCCAGGAGTGCGGTTTAAGTGTATATAGCAAAAGCCTATGGATGTTAAATTATTTTCGCCCCTTCTCCCCAATTTGAAAGCAAGGAGTTGCTAGGCTACTTTTAATTGCTAAAGTGTTTTGCCTTCTTTTAAACACGTCGGGTCTTGTCGCTCTCTTTTCTCAGCTTGCTTCTCCAGTCGGCCCAGCTGCCAGGGCCCCAGGGCTGCAGGGCTGGGGTGCAGGGACGCCGAGGAGCTGAAGAGCAACATCAAAAAAGTTTGAATTTCAGCTTCCTTCCCTCCTTGCGCTTTCCCAGACTCCAGTTGCCCTGGCGGCTCCCTGAGCTTTCCTGTACTTCCTTCTTTTCCCGGCTTTCTCGCTCTTTGATCTGTTTCTTTTTTTTCTCGCCCTTTGCCACCCCCACTCCCCGCAGGACTTTTTAAATGAACCTTATTGTTGGGAACCGGCTCTCAACTTGGTTCCTGTAATCCGCTCCGTGGGGTGGTTGCTGTTACAGATTCCCGATCCCCTGCAGCTGATCCTAAGGGACCAACTTTAGAATTTGCACAATGACACCCACATGGGCTGGGAGCCAAATCCCAGATCCCCAGCTTGCACCCTTTCCAAATCTTGGGTACAGATTGGGCAGGTGACCAGGGGCCCATTGGAACAGAAACCTGTTTGTGGTAGCTCTGCTTCCCTCCCCCCAAATCCACTATTGACTAGAAGGCGGGTGGGGGGTTGTGGTGCCTTCCTTTTCCTTCCCACCTGCAGCTTTGCGTTAAAGATTAAACACTGGCGCTCTTATCCACGCCTGCCCTTGCAAAGCCAGAAGACTAACTGCAAAGGCATCTTCCCAGTGGAGGGGGTAGAGTGGGGTGGGCTGAGAATGGTGGGGAGATCATTGTAGAAGACACCCCTTCCCAAGCATGGGGCAGTGAATTTTGTTTTAAGGAAACCCATCATTCTCCTGGCTGGGACCCCCCCACCCCGACCTAGGATTTTTCCTGCCTGCTTCCTCTCCCCCTCCTCTCAGCAAGATAAAGCAAAGGCAGTCTGGAAACCTGTTGCCAAAGGAAGGGAACACTTCTAAAGAAGGAAGTTGAGAGTCTTAGGCCAGGTCGTGTGTGTGTGTGTGTGTGTGTGTGTGTGTGTACTGTCTAGTGTCAGTGAAGGAGGATGTGTGTGTGTGTGTGTATACTGTCTAGTGTCAGTGATGGAGGGATTGATTAAAAGAGAGGTAGTCCTAGTGTCCTGAGGTGTACCTGTTAGGGGGAAGGGGAATCTAGAGAAGTCTGAGTTGTGTGAGATATTTTGAACTGAGGAATCTATTTGGGAGGTAAAGAAGTTAGATTTTGTGGATCAAGGTGGTACTTTTGGGTACAGGATACGGGGGCACGTTTCAGGGGTGTGCAGCGAGTAGGGTGCACGTGTATAACAATTTCGTAGTGGTGGGGATTTTGTGGTGTCTTCTGTATGGGGCCAAAGTAAAGGTAGGTGGCTAGTCTGTGGGAGGGGCTTGCTAGGACAGAGTTACTGTGGTTCCTTAGAGAGACAAGCAGCATTTCTGCTGGTGGAGGGGGATGCCCTTAGCGGTTCCTTTCTCGGCCCTGGTGGATGTCACTGACACACTCTCTCTCCCCTCTCTTCCCTCCAGGGTAACAAGATGCTCAACTACAGTACTCCCGGTGCAGGGGGCTGCCTGCTGGACAGGAAGGCGGTGGGCACCCCTGCCGGCGGGGGCTTCCCCCGGAGGCACTCAGTCACTCTGCCCAGCTCCAAGTTCCACCAGAACCAGCTCCTCAGCAGCCTCAAGGGCGAGCCGGCCCCAGCTCTGAGCTCTCGGGACAGCCGTTTCCGAGACCGCTCTTTCTCAGAAGGGGGCGAGCGGCTGCTGCCCACCCAGAAGCAGCCCGGGAGCGGCCAGGTCAACTCCAGCCGCTACAAGACGGAGCTGTGCCGTCCCTTCGAGGAGAATGGAGCCTGTAAGTACGGGGACAAGTGCCAGTTCGCTCATGGCATCCACGAGCTCCGAAGTCTGACCCGTCACCCCAAGTACAAGACAGAGCTGTGCCGCACCTTCCACACCATCGGCTTTTGCCCATATGGGCCCCGCTGCCACTTCATCCACAACGCTGAGGAGCGCCGCGCCCTGGCGGGGGCCCGGGACCTCTCCGCTGACCGTCCCCGCCTCCAGCATAGCTTTAGCTTTGCTGGGTTTCCCAGTGCCGCTGCCACCGCCGCTGCCACGGGGCTGCTGGACAGCCCCACGTCCATCACCCCACCCCCCATCCTGAGCGCCGATGACCTCCTGGGCTCACCCACCCTGCCAGATGGCACCAATAACCCCTTTGCCTTCTCCAGCCAGGAGCTGGCGAGCCTCTTTGCCCCTAGCATGGGGCTGCCTGGGGGTGGCTCCCCAACCACCTTCCTCTTCCGGCCCATGTCCGAGTCCCCTCACATGTTTGACTCTCCCCCCAGCCCTCAGGATTCTCTCTCGGACCAGGAGGGCTATCAGAGCAGCTCCAGCAGCAGCCACAGTGGCTCTGATTCTCCCACCTTGGACAACTCAAGACGCCTGCCCATTTTCAGCAGACTTTCCATCTCAGATGACTAAACCAGGGTAGGGAGGGACCCCTGCCTACTCCACCCCGCCCATCCTCCTTCCCCTCACCTCCCTACCCATCTGATTCTCTACAACCCCTGCATTAACAAGGTTAAGCTCAACCCCTTTCCCCCAGAACCTTGGAATGCCCCCTCCCCCACTCCGAACCCTCCCCCCTAACATAAGGACAAGTCAATTTGTCAATAGCTTCCTCTGGCTTGAAACCCCCCTCTCCTCGATTTTATAGCCCACTTACCACGCATAACAGACGAGTCCCATATTTGTCAGTAGATGCCTTTTTCCCCCTCGGCTTAAGCCTTAAGTGCCAAATCACAAAAGAAAAAGCAGTAACAGTTTACAGAAGCAATTTAGTGCCTTGTAATCTAACTTTGTCACTGTGACTACATTACCTCTTCAGCGCCAGAGGGCACCCGTGGGCCTCCCAGAGCCTCTGCCCATGGGGAGGGGGAGGGGACCCAGAACCAGCAGCTCCCTCCACTGGCCGCCCAACTGCACCTTCCCTTACTTCAGCCTCCCACACACTTCCTCCTCCCTCTCCCCATGACCCCCACACCCCCTTTGGGAGAGTTGTTGCCAGACTCGGGTTTTTGGGGAAACCTATCTTGACATTCAAAACCTTTTTCTTCCCGACCTGAACCTCTGTTGACTAATCTTGCCTGGGTTCGTGTAGGTCTACAGGAAGGAAGACTGAAAAAGTGGATGAAGATTGTGATATAAGTGGGACTTTGTGATTTAATTTTTTTCTTTTTTTTTTTTCTTTTTTTTTTTAAGTGGGGAGGATGGGGAAGCTAGATGGACTATGAGAGACTTGATTTTGGTGCTAAAGTTCCCCAGTTCATATGTGACATCTTTAAACAAAAAAATAACAAAAAAATGAGAGAAAAGCTAAAAAAACATGTAAGGGGTGAGCAGTTAATGGTATTCATTCCACATACAATATCTGTGTAAAACGATTTCCTGTAGAAGTAGCTTTAATGGTTTTTGCTCTAGAATACCGTAGGTCTATCCTTAGAGCACTCACGCCATGCTTTTTTCCCTGGGTTTTAAACTTCATATAACTTTCAGAAATTGGAGAGCAAAAATTTTGCTTGTCACTGCACATCAATATAAAAAAGCTTATTTAACTTATCAAAACGTATTTATTGCCAAAACTATGCTTTTTTTTTGTTAATTTTGTTCATATTTATCGGGATGACAAATCCATAGAATATATTCTTTTATGTTAAATTATGATCTTCATATTAATCTTAAAATTTTGTGACGTGTCTTTTTCCTTTTTTTTCCACAGTTTTAATATATTATTCTTCAACGACATTTTTTTGTAACTTTACACTTTTTTTGGTTATTTTATTTTAAAAAAATGAAAAATTAATTTAAAAAAATGCAAAAAACTGTTGGATTATTTATTTTAGAAATTTCCCCCCTTTGTGTTGGACTGCAAATTGAGTTTCTTCTTCTTTAGGCCTTTTCACAGCTAGGACTGAGAATGTATGTCAAAGTTCTGTGACAGTACAGAAGGAAAACAACTTTTAGGTATGGCTTCTAAAAGGGAAAAAAAAAAAAGAAACCCTTTGACTTCCACGTGCCCATCTCAAGACATTCCGACTGCAGATTTGAGGTTCTGGATTCCAGGTTTGGAGTTTTCCAAGGTTAATGCAAACAGAACTGGCACACACATTAAGATGAATGTAATTATTATTCCTCTTGCTGGTCACTACCGTCGCTTTCTATTTCTTTCTTTGTGTGAATTTATTTAAAAGAAAAAAAAACTTTTGTAACGACTATTTGCAGTTTAAAAATCAATAAACCCCGTTTTTTTTCAAGAAACAAATGGTGAAGCTGGTTTTACTTTGCCTGTAGGTTTGTCCTACGTATGGGATGCTGGGGAGGAGGAGGGCCCCTGGTTGCTTTTTTTCTTCCTCCTCAGAGCTAAACCTATGTCTGTTGATGCGGGGAGTTCCAGCAGAGGGGATGGGATGGAAATTTATTGCAAAGGAGCCCAAATTTCTCTATTAGCCTCCCGGTATTAGTTCTTGACAGGGGCCAGCCTTGGAGGGTTGCTTTGGAGGGCCTCAGAAAAGCTTGAGGCCCATGCTTTTCCAGTCTTCACCAGTCTGGGGTCTTCATTCCTTGGGTGGTACCTGGAGTGCCAAAATGGTGCAGGAGGACCCTAGCACATGGGACTTCAGCCAGTTTGGGTTCAAGTGAGTTATTTTGAGTGTTTCTAGGTTCATTTCCTCCACATGAAATTGACCTGAAACTCAAGTCTCTCAACACCCATGGGGGTGGGGGGGCATGAGGAAGCACTGCTGGCTTGGGGAGGAGCATCTGGGATGGTCAGGGGCCCAAAACAGAGCCCCAGGCATGGGGGTGGTTCTCCCTGGAGTTGACCTGCAATTCTGTATTTGGAGGGGGAAGTGGCTGTTTAACCCATCAGTCATAACAGGAAGTCCTCAGGAGTTCCCACCACCTGAGTCTTGTTATACTCCTGATGCTATACAGAATAGGTGGCTTGTCATCTTGGGGAGAGCGAGGTCCCCTTGGCTAGAAGCACTGCAGCCAAGGCAAGAGGACCACTTTAAAGGGGATGTTTTGCCTGCCAGCTGGGCTGGATCCTAACGAAGACCCTGAGTCCGGTTCTTAAGAGCAGTTCTTTTTGGAGAGGCAGGGATGGATTTTGCTTTTGGAGGCAGCCTTTGGGTCCTTGCACTCAGTAAGTGGTGGGGGTGGGGGAAAGTAAGTTGAATTTCCGCTTTGACTCCACCTGGCCTCTCCCAAAGGCAGTTGGTTCTGCTGCAGACATTGGCTGGGCCCTCCTTGAGGCTTGGGACGACCTACCTTACCTACCCTGTCAACTTTTGCTTTCCTGGTGAGCAGGCTCCTGCTGGGGAGCAGATGCATGAGGGAGAAAAAAGGTCAGTTACCTTTCCTAGGGTATGCTACCTGGGATGCTGGTAGAGGTAGGGAAAAAGCAGCCCTCCTTGGGATTAGAGTGAATCTAGGATGCTTGTCCCTGAAGGAGGGAATGAAGGGGGTGTGTGTGTGGTGGTGGTGGTGGTTGGGACATGTGATCTTCTCACTGACTAAAGGCAAAAAGATACTTAATTTTTTACCTTGAACTCATTCCCAGTAGGCATAGATGAGCATATGGAAGACATCTTTCTATTTCTTCAGCTCATAGTGACACTGGTTGGGTTCTGGGGAGCAAAGAATACCCACCAACCTCCCCAGAATGGCTTCTGTTGGAGTCGGTCCCTTGAGTGATATCAATGGTAGAAGCATTGACTCCTGAAGAGTAAGGATTGCCTTACTCTTACTCTTACAGGAAAGGGGAGGCTCCCAGGGCCTTGGGAAGCTCCCCATTCCCAAGCCTTGACCCTTTACCCCACCTAAGTGTCTCTATGGGAAACACACAGTCTGGGATTGCAGCTGCTCAGGCCTATGCATAGTTATCACCACAATGTTGAGATTTTTTTTTGCCATCTAGGTCTTTAAGGTAGAGGAGGAGATAGGTTCAAATCTATGTGGGAAAGGAACTATCAGGAACACTTTGGGCCCTTTCTTCCAGGCTTTTAGAAGATGGAGGGGCCTTGGCAACGGGCCTGTGCTCTAGGCTGGTGGGGGTCGAGGAAGGAGTGAGCCCAGAGCTGGCTTGAGACCTCCATCCCTGAGCTCCTCCACAGTGGGGAGGACAGGAGCCAGGTAGGAGTAGCTGGAGGTAAGGCCTACGCCAAGGGAAGTGGAGTAGGAAAGGCCAGTCTGCCTTTGTTAGCAAAGTTCTTTGAGCACAAGGACTACCTCCGCACCTACTGTCCCCAACTTTGGGGCATTTCTGGTTTGGGGGCCCACATGAGGGCAGGGCCTCCATGGCTGTTGACCTGGCAACCCATGGTCTGATGCTTGGGTACAGGTTGTCCCTTGGAGCAGCAAAAGGAAATTAGCTATTTTGGCTGCTGAGCAATGACTTACTTCTCCGGGCCAGGAAGCCTCATTTTCAGGGGGATGGTTGGGGGATACATGCAGCTCATCAGCATTCTGGTGAGAGGAGGGCCTTTGAGAGAGCAGCGAGCAGACGTGAGAGAGGTTTTACAGCCCATTGGATCATGAAGCCCTGGTTGCCAAGGGGGCAGAGAGAGTCATGGCAGAAGGAAGCTTCCATGGCATGGAGGACGAAGGGAGATGGAAACCTTTGACCTGGGTTTGGATCCCACCTCCCTTGGTGTCAGCTGTGCCTTGGGCAGGTGACTCAACCTTGGATTTCTCATCTGTGCCTCAGAGGTGACTGATGATCAAGTGAACAGGGACAAGTTAGCAGGGACAGCTCTTCATAAGTGGCAGGTAGTCTGAGAATTTCGTGTGTGTGAGCTCACTAAGTGCTCACGGGACCCCATGGAGGAGGCAATCTCTCATTTTCCACACGGAGCAATTGGGGTGCAGAGAAGTTCATCAGTTGGTCACACAGCTCACAGCGTTGGGATCTGAACACAGGCAGGCCAGCTCCCTGCTTGCCTTTCACCACCATGTCACCACCCAGTGTTTGGAGTATGTTTGGCACAGTCCCTGGCACATAGTAACTGCAAATCGACCAGAGTCATTTTCCATCTCCCTGGGCCCCTGGAGACTTTGTAGGGGTGCAAGAAGCAGCCAGTCAGATTAGATGACTCTGCGCACACCCCTTCAGTGTCATGATCTCATGTCGCACGCGGCCTGGGGTTGGCATGTTTGGAGGACAGTGCCTGGGAGGAGGGGCAGGCCACCCCCTTGGACTTTTCCCTTCTCTGCCTGCCATGGGGTGGCTTCTGTTAATGATCAACAGAGCAAAGGGTGCCCCAGGGCCACCTGGGGAGTTGGCCCTCTGCCCTTCTTCCCCTGGGATCTCACTCCCCTGCACGTAGCCAACCATTTAATCACGTCTGGCTGGACTGCCTAAAACAGCACCTGAGTTTAGAGGGGGAGGGGGCAGGGGGAACTAGCCAGGCTCCTCACCTCCCCGGCTGCCTTGCAGATGGCCCTTCTCGTGCTGGTTTCTGGTCTGCTGGGCACAAGCAGGGACCCCAAGAGTTGGGAAACAGGAAAAACCTTGGCCTTTTCTTGAGGTCAAGGCAGCACTAGAAGTCCCTGTGATGACCCATGTTTTGGTGGGTAAAGCTTGAATTACAGAAAATCTTCTGGCCTAAGGGCCTACAATGCTTTTGGAGGAGTCACAAAGGGTGACATCTGAGTTACTTTCGTGGGAACCTAGTCTCTGAGCAGCCAGGGCAGGGCTGTCCCCATGCCAGGCCAGGTTCCCTCCTCCTACCCGTGAGAGTCAGCTGCTGGTCAGGGGATGAGGATTCTTCCACCACATTTAGCCTGTTTGCAGTTATTCTGACATGTTGGTGAGGGCTAGGTCTCAAGGGACAGAGCCGGGGGTGACAACCATACCTGCGCCATCATCTCGAGGTA